>BROE01000021.1:2560227-2580197 GCA_036571765.1 Plecoglossus altivelis | reverse complement strand
CGGATCAACTCTCCTGGGGACACCTGGGGTTTATCTTTGACCAAACCTTTTTGACAACGTCCTTTCCTTCAGCCAGACTTGCCCTTAACTTCCAAAACACTTCAATAACTACACTTTCACCCGCTTCCCTCCCTTCCAAAGAGCTACAGTACCTGTTTATCTTCAACCAACCATTTTGTCTTCTGTGGCTCAGTGCCACGAAGACACACGACGTTGTGGTGATGACACAGACCCAAGCTTCGAGCAGCGTTAACAAACTAGACCCCACAACATCCATCCTCAATCACCAATCAGCGTCATGTGCCATTTATAGGAGACCAATGACACCAGCTAACACGGTGGCCTCGCTACAAATAAAGGTTGTTTATTCTAAAACAAAAATCAGGTGCTAAAAATCACAAGATAACGTCGAGGATAAACAACACTGACTTTCACCGCCGGGCTTGTCAGACTGGGAAGCAAACAGTGGATATTCCCCTCACCACACACACCACACACACAAACACCACACACACACCCACACCACACACACACACACACCGACACACACACACCACACACACACACACACACACACACACACACACCAACACCACACACAACACACCACACCACACACGTGCCCTCTGACCAGAACAGGCCATTATTCATCTCCAGTCCTGTATGACCAGTTTGGCCTTTCTGATACCTGACATGCTGTTCCAGCAGAGGGAGAAACTCCAGAGAGAGAGATTGTTGTTTAGAATCCCCGTTCAGCTTGCTGTTCCGCAGCTGCGGTTCGTACACTCTGATAAAACGACTGTTCTCCAGCTCTCGCCATACTGTTCTCCATCTACTGTTCTGCATCTACTGTTCTGCATCTACTGTTCTGCATCTACTGTTCTAACCTATCTGTTCTCCAGCTCTCGCCATACTGTTCTCCATCTACTGTTCTGCATCTACTGTTCTAACCTCTGTTCTCCAGTTCTCGCCATACTGTTCTCCATCTACTGTTCTAACCTCTGTTCTCCAGCTCTCGCTATACTGTTCTAACCTCTGTTCTCCAGCTCTCGCTATACTGTTCTCCATCTACTGTTCTCTATCTACTGTTCTCTATTTATTGTTCTAACCTATCTGTTGTCCAGTTCTTGCCATACTGCTGTCTACCTATACTGTTCTCCATCTACTGTTCTCCATCTACTGTTCTAACGTCTCTTCTCCAGTTCTCACCTAATGTTCCCATCCTACTGTTCTCACATTCTCAATTTATCATCCTTCTGTTGTCACCGTGTTCTCATTCTCCAGCTTCAGTTCTCCTGTTGTACAACCGATATCCTCCTCCAACTCACACCGTGATTGAGGATGAACAGGGGGCAGACATTTTGCCGATGTGTGTGTGTGTGTGTGTGTGTGTGAGTGAGCGAGAGAGCGAGAGAGCGAGAGAGCGAGAGAGCGAGAGCGAGAGCGAGAGAGAGAGAGAGAGAGAGAGAGAGAGCGAGCGCGAGAGAGAGAGAGAGCAAGAGTGTGTGAATATTACTTACTGGTAGAGTTGCCTTGCATCTGAATGATGCATTTGGACTCTTTGCCTATTTCCCTTGAGTTGAAGGGACGAACTCTGACCGCCACTTTCACTGATGCCCCCGACATGGTGGCCGTTTCGGACTCGCTCCCCTAATACAGTTTCAAAGTATTCCCTCCTGAGGAAAGAAAGAAAAATATATATTAAACACACAAATCTGCTTCTGAAATACACAGATGTAGCGTGTGGCTACACCAAACAGTACAGATCTATTAGTTAATTCAGAATAAGGTTTGAGCAAATAAGATGGATGAAGTAGGCATGGGTGGAAATTTTTCTATTTCTTTACTATCAAATGACATTATAATATAAATAAGACAAAATTCCCTTACATCAATCTCAAGCCTGTATAGGCAGGGAAAGCAAGTGTGTTGGCCAGGCCTTAGCTTGCATAAATATAGCGACGCTCTAGTCTACACGGAAGCTACAATGCTTAAACATTGTTAATAACATCCACAAATCAAGGCTTTTCATAATTATAAAAAAAAATCTAATGTGTAATGCCGATCCATCGCTTAAAGGTTAACAGACGCATCATAACATAGGCCTTTCGATTTAGCACAAACATCGGCATTTCCGTTTCCAACACAGAATCAATTCATGTAATATGCTTTTACTATTGAACACCAGCCATAAAATACAAGCCAATGTTTTCATCTTGTAGCCTAATTATAGTCAGCAAGCTTTTTCGCTAAAGCATACGCCCATGAAACTGTATCTACCATATTTAGTATGGCCTATGTCAGGACCGAGCAGCCAGCGCTAGTTGTAGTCTAATCATTTAAACGATTTACATTACAATCAAAGAAATCTTAATAAAAACATTATTTTAGTAGCCTACTAGGAATTCAAATGCATTATCGATGCCGTTGTCTTTCGTGTCATCGATTAGATTATTGTTGCAGGATGGACCACGCTAAAGGAAATTGAAACAGTGTTTTCGAAAGTGATTCTAACTAACTTGTCACTAAAATCCTACAGGAAGATGTTGAACTGTTATCGACTCTGACTGTCATAAACCATCTATCGATTCGGCCTGATATCCGTTCCAGACTTGCGTTCCCAAACGCCTTCTCACTACTTGTCCGAATATCTGGAACTTGCTTGACATTTAGCACAAATTGCCTCGTGCAAATGTACTGAATGTTTCCGATAAACAACAATAAAAGCATGAATGATTTCGACATTCATGCTTTTAATCCGCGACACATGCGCGATTAAAAGAAATAACAAGTATTAAGGTTACACATGCCTCCACGAACCCAAAGCGATAGGCTATCGTCTACCAAAACATTAGAAGAGACCATTGTATGTCAATATTATCATCCTCCATATGAAAGTAGCCCATGTCAAGACCAAAGTCAAGAGAAAAAAGCGTAGTACTCACTTTTGAAGATCCTCCGACGACTACAACACCATACAAAAGCGGCGAAAAATACTAGGCTTTTAAATGATCCCTAATCTAGTTTATCAGAGAACGCTGGCAGAAATGTATTCAAAAAGTCCACTTAAATTAAAAATACCCATCCTAGCTGTGTTTCAGTCGCCACCATACAGGTTTCCACTGCATTCGGTGTCCTCTTGATAAGGTTATTTTCCTGTTCGGATGAAAGGCGGCCGTATATCTGCACACAAGCGAAAAAGAACGGATAGAATGCCTTGATTTACTGAAAAGATTACGTCAACTCCCTTTTGACCACCTTGACTGACAGTCTGATAAGCCAATAGAAGGGGATTCTTCGATGAGCAATGTGTTGGAAAGCCAATCGCGATGGTGAGGAAAGGAAAGGGAGTAGCTATAGTTTCTGACGCCATACTGCAGGATTTTCTACCGCTCCCTGTGCCGATGTCCCCGCACTACGAAGGTCTAGACGGGAACATCGAGTTGAATAGCGCCGCCTAGTATCAGTTTGCCAGAACTGGACATGGATTCGCAAGATTCGCTGGTACAGCGCCATTAATACACATCCAAGAATTATGCTTAAAAAGTAAACGATACGTAGGTTTAGATATGAAATTCCGTACACAGTGAAAGTAAAACATGCACTGGAAATTGAACTGCTTGTCTTTCCCATAAACTAAACGCGTGGATCTTAATAGTATGGCAATGCCGAAAATTGAATGGCAGTCAGGGGGATTTTCAGAAGTCGAGAAAAGTATTTCTGTTTGCAAGTCTTCAAAGACAGATTTCAAACTGACCTGTTTACTAAATCTTATTAACGGTCGTTGCCTGCTACGATTCCAAGATCTCGAGTCTGACTGGTGGTCCTATGAAGCTCCGGCTTGTACCACCGTCATTAGTTGGACTGCTCTAGGAATTCGCAGGTGGTACATAGCTGAGCCATCTTCTCCCGACAGTTTCCGACCACACACCACCATCATATACCCCCCTACACCATCATATACCCCCACAATACCACCATATAACCCCCTACACCACCATATACCCCCACACCACCAGCATATACCCCACACCACCATCATATACCCCCACAATACCATCATATACCCCCCCACACAACCATCCAATACCCACCCACCACCTCCCCACCATCCCTAGCACCCTTACCTTCCTTGGCCAGTCTTCCAGTCTTCTGGGCATATATATACGAACAAAGGTGAAGGATTGACTTTAACATTGGCAGGGTCAGATTTGCTCACCCCAACCCTGTTTCAGGCTGGAGTCAAGCGCAGACATAAAACCACCTAAACTTTAAAAATAAAAACTTTAGATTCAGGTTAAGGGTTTAGTTAGCCGTAAGGGCCGAGCATTACATTTGACATTTGGGGAGGACAGATTTGGTGCCAAAACCCCATATCTTCTTCGTCACGCTTTCAAAATAAAAGTTCAAAATGTGAAGTTTTTGCCCCTGTGGTAAAGGCAAATTTTTGGGTGGGTTACATGCAGCATTTTCCTACATTAAGGAAAACACGTCTTCCCCACTTCCTACGCCAATGTGTACGAGTGTTAAGATTGTATACGAGCATTAGGGTTACGGTTGTATGCGAGAGTTAGGGTTAAGATTGTATGCGAACGTTAGGGTTGTATGCGAGTGTTAGGGTTAGGATTGTATGCGAGTGTTAGGGTTAGGATTGTATGCGAGTGTTAGGGTTGTATACGAGTGTTGGGGTTACGGTTGTATGCGAGAGTTAGGGTTAAGATTGTATGCGAGTGTTAGGGTTGTATACGAGTGTTAGGGTTAGGATTGTATGCGAGTGTTAGGGTTGTATACGAGTGTTAGGGTTAGGGTTGTATGCAAGTGTTAGGGTCGTATGCGAGTGTTAGGGTCGTATGCGAGTGTTAGGGTTAAGATTGTATGCGAGAGTTATGGTTGTATACGAGTGTTAAGGTTAGGGTTGTATGCGAGTGTTAGGGTTAGGATTGTATGCGAGTGTTAGGATTGTATGCGAGTGTTAGGATTGTATGCGAGTGTTAGGATTGTATGCCAGCGTTAGGGTCCTATACGAGTGTTAGGTTTAGGATTGTATGCGAGAGTTATGGTTGTATGCGAGTGTTAGGGTTAGGATTGTATGCGAGTGTTAGGGTTGTATACGAGTGTTGGGGTTAGGATTGTATGCGAGAGTTATGGTTGTATACGAGTGTTAGGGTTAGGATTGTATGCGAATGTTATGGTTGTATACGAGTGTTGGGGTTAGGATTGTATGCGAGTGTTAGGATTAAGATTGTATGCGAGAGTTATGGTTGTATACGAGTGTTAGGGTTAGGATTGTATGCGAGTGTTAGGGTTGTATACGAGTGTTGGGGTTAGGATTGTATGCGAGAGTTATGGTTGTATACGAGTGTTAGGGTTAAGATTGTATGCGAGAGTTATGGTTGTATACGAGTGTTGGGGTTAGGATTGTATGCGAGTGTTAGGGTTAAGATTGTATGCGAGTGTTAGGATTGTATGCGAGTGTTAGGATTGTATGCGAGTGTTAGGGTTAAGATTGTATGCGAGTGTTAGGATTGTATGCGAGTGTTAGGGTTAGGATTGTATGCGAGTGTTAGGGTTGTATACGAGTGTTGGGGTTAGGATTGTATGCGAGTGTTAGGGTTAAGATTGTATGCGAGAGTTATGGTTGTATGCGAGTGTTAGGGTTAGGGTTGTATACAAGTGTTAGGGTTAGGATTGTATGCGAGAGTTATGGTTGTATACGAGTGTTAGGGTTAAGATGGTATGCGAGAGTTATGGTTGTATGCGAGTGTTAGGGTTAGGATTGTATGCGAGTGTTAGGGTTAAGATTGTATGCGAGAGTTATGGTTGTATACGAGTGTTAGGGTTGTATACGAGTGTTAGGGTTAAGATTGTATGCGAGAGTTATGGTTGTATACGAGTGTTAGGGTTGTATACGAGTGTTAGGGTTAGGATTGTATGTGAGCGTTTCTCTGACAGAGAAGGATCCATCCTGTTATTGTGTCCTGTTCGTTATTCCCAGAAAGATTTTGTACAATCTTTGTTGTTGATGAACAGCTATTACATTTATTGAAGCCCTCTGCAGAAATGGAGTATTCAAGTTGTATTCATTGATTTGATAGTTTGCTGTGTCACATTTGAATTAGTTTGACCTTTCTACCTTTTGATCAAACCTTTTTTAAATATTAACTGCCGCACGTCGAAACATGATTAAAACAAATCGGCAATTGACTCTTACCTAATAATACCAGTTTGTATTCACCGTCCACCGAATCCATCTCTCTACCCATCTCAGAAAATCAATTCAACAACCTTAAAAAAAACAACACTGTGACGACGTGTGCATCAATGTTTATTTCAGTTCAAAATCCTGGCTTCCAAAATCAAGTATGTGTGAAAGGAAACGTCTTCCTGTACAGTTGAGGTGAAAAACCTGGTTAAGGAAATAAGTGTGTTCTCTCGGAGACCATCATAGAGGAAGAGGTCAGAGGGTTACAGAACAAACCTTTTTCTTTCAATTTATTTTTTCTCCCCCCCCCCCACCTTGTCTTTTCTTTCGTTTTTTTAAATTTTCTTTCCCCTCTGGTGAACTCCTACTGTGTTTCAGATGGTCATGCTACAAAGACGCATGTACATTCTCTCCTGACCATTCTGGATCTGCCACAGGAAGATGTTTAGTCCTTGAGGCGCTTAGATGGTCCTGCATTTTAGGCCATGCACACACGCACACGCACGCACGCACACACACGCACGCACACAAAGGTTTAATTCACTCAAAGTCAACAGGGCGAAACCAAAATGACCACAGAGACGCTGGGAAACTGTTGTTTTGGCCTAGTCCCACTGTACCCAAATAAAGCAGACATTTTTTTTGTGTGTTTACAAGACAACCTAGAGAGTTTTACTTTAAGCTACTTTTTTTTTATACATATTTCTCATTTTCCAAGCCTTGTCAGCAAACAAGCACTAATTGGGCATGAGTTTGTAAACTGTATGGTAATTAGCAACAGTATTCTGTGGATGACTACAAATCTCTTCACTTTCAACATCTTTTACTCCTTTTTTTCTCCTTTTCTTTCGGTTACTACTAAACCCCGCCAGTTTCCTAAATCGTTGAATGCCGCCCCCTCCCTCCCTCCCTCCCTGCCCCCCTCCCTCCCCCACCACATAACTGGATTTTCTTAAAGAAACCCACCAATCATACAAAACAGAGAAAAATAATCATAATCAATAAAGATAATCAACGAAGCGATTGAGCACACTCTCTCTGCTGGATCAGTAAGCTGTCAGAACATATCCTTTCAGCTTCTTGTGCATCAACTGTTAAATATATGTATATATGTAGATATATATACACAAAAGTCATGGGGGGGAGGGGAAATGTTTAAAAGTCGTAACTTTATTATGTTTTATGGTAGCGCTGAAGGCCCAAGAATAAAGGGGAGGAAAAAAAAAAATCTTATCAGGTTTCTCTCTTTTTTTTTTCTTCTTCTTCTTTGTTTTTCCATTTTTCTGTTCTTGATGGTTCTGAATTCAGGCGTGTTGGTAACATCCCTTACTGGCGGTCAGTGGGGGTGAAAGGTCAGGGGGGGGTCAGGGGTCACAGGGCGTGACGTCCTCCCTGCTTCTCCCTCATCCATGCCTGGATCCTCTCCTTCAACTCAGGGACTGAGAGACACAAACACAGCAGGGATGGTGTTAGGCCTCCACCAGCAGGACCGGTACGAACAACAAACAGGCAGGAACAGAACATGGTGTGATACCTAGGAACAGCCAGCACCCAAGTGGAACACAAGGCACAAGCTGTGGGTGTGTACAGGCAGGTAGGTGTGTGTACCGGTAGGTGTGTGTGTGTGTGTGTGTACAGGCAGGTGTGTACGTGTATGTGTACAGGCAGGTGTGTGTGTGGTAGATGTGTGTGTGTGTGTACTGGTAGATGTGTGTGCGTGTACAGGCAGGGTTTGTGTGTATGTGTGTGTGTGTGTGTGTGTACAGGCAGGTGTGTGTGTGTGTACAGGTAGATGTGTGTGTGCAGGCAGGTGTGTGTGTGTGTGTATGTACAGGTAGGTGTGTGCATGTATGTGTACAGGCAGGTGTGTGTGTACAGGTAGGTATGTGTGTGTACAGGTAGGTATGTGTGTGTACCTATACACTTCTGTTAGAAGATGACAAAGACTGTGATATACAGTCGATTCGCTTGCTCTGTATTTCTATGTCACTGTGTGTAAAAGCATGTCAACATCAAGGCCTCCTGTCCTACATGTTCTAGGTGATTCCCAACACATCTGGCTCATGTCAATATGTTAACACCTACGACCTGATCACCTGAGCCAGGTGTGTTGGGGCAGGGAAGAGACCAAGGCATGGAGAGTCAAGAGGGTGCAGGTTTTCATGTCATCCAGGCAGAACAGCAGGGGTGTCAAAACCCTGGCCCTCGAGGGCCGCTGTCCTGAAGGTTTTCAATGTTTCCCTGCTCCAGCACACCTGATTATAATGAAGGGTCGTTATCAGGCTTCCACAGAGCTTGATAACAACCCATTCATTAGAATCAGGTGTGCTGGAGCAGGGAAACATCGAAAACCTTCAGGTCAGTGGCCCTCGAGGACCGGAGTTTGATACCCCTGCACAACACCATCTGACTTCAATAATGACTTTCTCTACTTTGTAGAAACAGCTGGTGTAGTTCTTGTTTGACATGAAAACCTGTACCTGGATGGGACATGGTTAGACAGAACTGATCTAGAACATGCAGGGCAGAGTCAGGCCCCTAGGAGCAGGGGGGCTGGGGGGGGAGCTGTGTAGCCAGGGTGGAGGGGGTGGGGTGGAGGGGGTGGGGTGTGCAGCCAGGGTGGAGACGGTGGGGTGGAGGGGGTGGGGTGTGCGGTCAGGGTGGAGGTAGACTGGAGGACCAGTTACCTGACTCTAACATTCCCTCTGTGAGTGGCTGCCTGTTGAAGGGGTCTGTGGGAGAGTTCAGGAGGTGACGCAGGATGATGGAGCGATCCATGATGTTACCAGATGGCAGAATCACTGGGTCAGTCATCAGGGTGTCCATGAGAGGATCTGGGGAGCGCGCACACACACACACACACACACACACACACACACACACACACGTGCGCGCGCACACACAGACCACACATAGACAGACAGACAGACAGACAGACAGACAGACAGACAGACAGACAGAGACACACATACAGGTTACTGACAAAATCACTATACTATAAAATCGTCTGCTTAACTTCATTCTATTAATTTTCATATCTCGTCTTCTCTCCAATCCCGAGTCTAAATTTATGCCCCGTCCCAGAACCACAGAACAGGAAGTAATAAAAGCCCGCCATTAAGATGATTCAGTAGTACAGCGTTCTATATTCAGTACGTCTCAAGGTTTCCACAGGAACCTTTAATATGTAACACGTTTATAAATACGCCGCGCTCCGATGTTTTTTAACCCTGGGCGGCTAGCTGACACCCCCGGGGTCATATCTGGTAATCAAAGAAGATCACCGAACCACATTCCCTTTCTGGATCAGATGAACGTCTGTGGTTAGGAGATCGACCCTGTCTGAACGGTCTGGATGACCTCCACTACACACAGATCCCTGAAGGGATATCTAGGATTCTGCTGCAGTAACACCTGGGTCCGGTTGCAAGTCTGTCCACCTGGACAGAACCAGATGCAGGCTTCATGTTAGTTCTGATGTCACGGGTCATTGGCTTTCGTGGAAGCGTTCTGGTTCATCGTGATGTTCGGGTGTTTAGTCAGAGGAGCTGTGTGATTAAAGAATCAGAGATGCTTTTCACCTACGTTTGAGGAAGGAGGTAGGGAGGGAGAGAAGAGAGGGAGAGGGGAGGGAGGCAGGCAGAGAAGGGAGGGAGGGAGAGAAGAGAGGGAGAGATCCGAAGAGAGGGAGAAAAGACAGGGAGAGGGGAGGGAGGGAGGGAAGAGAGCGAAAGAGGGAGGGAGGGAAGAGAGGGAGGGAGGGAGAGAGTAGACGAAGGAAAAGACGACAGGGGAAAAACAAAAGAGGGTCTTTGAGACTTGCCTTTGAACTCGTCAGGCGCGTCGCTGTAGTCCATTTCTGACTGCGAGTTCCTGGCTACGATCTCCTCCACCTTCTCCGATAGCAGCTTGAATTTCTCAATGGCGATGGTGGACTTGATGCCTGCCTTCTTCATCTTTGATATCACCTCCTCAAAGAGCTCTCGGCTGTACGACCGCTGGAGAGTAAGAGAGGGAGGCAGAAAGAAATGTAGGTTTGTTTGAGAAGAAAGCCAAAAGCCTAGCGTGCGTGGGAGTGTGCGTGAGGAGAGAGGGTTGCTCCCACAGTGTCCATCCTTAGTCCTTCCTGTCACTCGAAACACAACGACACAAAGGAAACCAGACAGCATAAGACGCTTGTCTCTTGTTCCCGCTGCCTTTCGGAGGAACGAATGTTCCTCAACCAAAGATGTCTTCCAAATAAACCCCCCCCCCCTTGTCCCACGCCGTGCACATCACTTGTCTAATCCTGATCAGACACATGAGGACGTTCTGAGGTGGACAGACGGGTGGGGGAGGAGAGGGGTGGGGGAGGAGAGGGGTGGGACACTCACCTGGTCGTCTGCGATGGCCTTGGCGAAGCGGGCGCAGTCCAGCTGCAGGTAGATGTCTGTCAGCTGGTCCAGGAGTTTCTTGGGCTCGAAGCCGTACTTTTCCGGGTTCTCCACTTTCAGGTCCCGACACTTAGGGCCACACAGCTGCTGGAGGTTGAAGTTCAACATGGCCGCCAGACGAGGACCCAGCTCCTGGTACCACAGAAGAAGACAGCGTTTGAGGAAATGACTGGTGTGCAGGTGTGGATGGAAAGGTGTGCTGGTTTACTGGACAGGTGTCTGGTCAGGTGTGTAGGTGTCTGGACAGGTGTCTGGACAGGCGTCTGGTCAGGTGTCTGGTCAGGTGTCTGGACAGGTGTCTGGACAGGTGTGTAGGTGTCTGGTCAGGTGTCTGGTCAGGTGTCTGGTCAGGTGTCTGGTCAGGTGTCTGGACAGGTGTCTGGACAGGTGTCTGGACAGGTGTCTGGACAGGTGTCTGGACAGGTGTACTCACAGGCCTGAGGAAGGGCTTCTGGACCTGCTTGGTGAGGATGTGGAACATGTCCACCGTCTCCGTGGCGAGGGCCAGGTAGGAGCGAGACACACGCTCGTCCTGTGTCAGCTGGGACTGCCGGCTAGTCTGCTGCTCCTGGAGGGGGGAGACATGGTTCAGCCCAAAACAGAGAAATGGTTCGATCCAAAATGAAGGAATTGCTTGGTCCAAAATGTAGAAATTATTCAGTCTAAAAGGTGAACTCGTTTCTCCGTCTGCACAAAAAATCTGACCTGATCATTGCTACCTATTTAGACTGACAGTTTCCGAGCATGTACATTGTTCCACACGTGAAGTTGAGCGTGTGGTGTGATTCGCTGCTAACCCTTGGCAGCTGCTCCCATTGGTCCCTGTTCTTCATCTCTTCCTGGATCTCGTGGATGCGCTTCAGCGACTCCAGGCTCTCGTCCAATAGGAAGGTGGTGTCGTTAATCAGCATGTTGATGTAGCGGACAAACTGCTTCCCGGAACTACACAGAAACGACAGGATATTTGATGAATTCAGCAGACACTTCCAAGCACATTGAAACTCGTCTAGACTGGAAATGTTGCTGCGTTCTAGAATGATCTGCTTTTCTTTAATATACTCTGTTTTAGGCATCTCTGTTTACCAAATCTCCTCTCCTTTCACCGTGTGAAGAAAACTTGAGGAAAAACTTGGAAAAAGTTTTAAAGTTTTAAAAAGCCTTACATTTATTTTTTATTATGATCTACAAAAAGTTTTGTAAATCTGAATAAATGAGTATTTGATGAGGACTATCGTGTCCTGCTTTACAGTTTAAGGCTCTTGTCTTCTCTCCTTTTTCACTGTGTGCCAAGATTCCACAGGTTGAAAAGTATTTTCTCTAAAATCGAAGAAATACTAAATACTAAGGACAAAGAAATACTGAGGACTAAGGAATACTAAGGACTACTAAAGACTACAGAAGACTAAGGAAAACTAAAGACTAAGGACTACTAAAGACTAAGGAATACTAAGGAGTATCTGTACTTGACAGAAGGATGTTTGCACTTTCGCCGTCCTTGACTCACTTGAACTCCTCCAGGAAGGTTCCATGGTGGCCGATGTTCTGCCAGAGGCTCTTGAAGATGGTACTGATATGGTAGCGGATGGTGAACTTGTCGTAGAACTCGCTGGTGGCCCCGGTGTGTTCCACGTCTGAGGAGAGGATACCTCAGCTTAGAACACAGCAGCTTAGAACCATCCCCTCAGAACCCTCATTAAAAACCCAAGTTGGCCTTAAGTCTTGTCATCTAAAAGCATTATTTCACACACACAAAACACACAAAGTGTGTCCTCCCATCTCCTCATTGGCTCTCACCGGTGTAGAACTTCATGAGGGCGGGAACTAGCTGCTTGACGGACAGTGGATGGTTCTCCATCATCTCAGAGAAGCGCTGCGTGCGTGGCTGCACGGCAGGGTTGGTGACAAACAACACCTCCACCAGCTTAGCGATCAGGTAAGGGTTCCTGATGTAGTTCTGACTGCAGATGAACACCACCAGGAAGGTGACAATGTCCTGGACACACGGCTCGTACAACACCTGCGGGGAATACCTGAGGGGGGGGGGAGGAGGAGGAGGAGGAGGAGGACAAGAGAGGGGAGAAAGGAGAGAGATGAGTCGGAGAGGAGGGAGGTGGAGGAGATTAGGGAGGTGGAGGAGAACAAGAGAGGGGAGACAGGAGAGAGATGAGTCGGAGAGGGAGGAGGAGGAGGAGGAGATTAGGGAGGTGGAAGAGAACAAGAGAGGGGAGCAAGGAGAGAGACGAGTCAGAGAGGGAGGAGGAGGAGGAGATTAGGGAGGTGGAAGAGGACAAGAGAGGGGAGAAAGGAGAGAGATGAGTCGGAGAGGGAGGAGAGGAGGGAGGTGGAGGAGAACAAGAGAGGGGAGAAAGGAGAGAGATGAGTCGGAGAGGGAGGAGGAGGAGGAGATTAGGGAGGTGAGTTAGCCAGCTGCCTCACAATATGATCTAGTCCAAGACCCAACATTGGTGACATGGTCAGACACTCCAGGGACTGATATTTCTATCCCTACAGTCAAATACGGAAGTGCAGAGTCTCAACACAAACAGTCTGTGATGAATACCGAGGCTTTTGTGTGGAAACAGGGGACTTACTGCACGACAAAGAGCAGGAACTCAGCCACATCCTCGATGTAAAACTCTGGAAGAGCAGCAAAGCTTTTTGGGATCTCAGGGTTCAGTGGTAAGGTCATGCTACGAAAACATCAGAAGAGGAAGGACAAGTTAACAGCCCGCATACTGTGGGATGAACACATCAGTCAAACTGGGGGGTAGGAGGTAGGAGGTGAGGTGTGTTCTGGTTAGGAGGTGAGGTGTGTTCTGGGTAGTAGGAGGTGAGGTGTGGGGTAGGAGGTGTGATGCGTTCTGGGTAGTAGGAGGTGAGGTGTCTTCTGGGCAGTAGGTGAGGTGTGTTCTGGGCAGTAGGAGGTGAGGTGTGTTCTGGGCAGTAGCAGGTGAGGTGTGTTCTGGGTAGGAGGTGAGGTGTGGGGTAGCAGGAGGTGAGGTGTATTCTGGGTAGTAGGAGGTGACTGACTGGGGGAATGCTGGGTCCACCGAGCGCAGGATCAGCTGGATCACCATGCTGTAGAACTGAAGACATCTGCGTAACAGGTTCTCATCCAGCAGGCCTGCGTCAGCACACGCCTTCGCACGCACCAGTTTCTGTTGAGGATCAAAGGAGATATGCCGATTTATAAACACCACAAACTTTTTCCCTCCTGCCAGGAATTGGGGGCTGTCAGTAGGAGAGAGAGGACACAGTGAGCAGTCAGTAGGACAGAGGAAAGATCTTTAGCAGTCAGTAGGAGAGGAGAGAGGACATAGTGATCAGTCAGTAGGAGAGAGAGGACACAGTGAGGAGTCAGTAGGAGAGAGAGGACACAGTGAGGAGTCAGTAGGAGAGAGAGGACACAGTGAGGAGTCAGTAGGACAGATCTTAAGCAGTCAGTAGGAGAGAGAGGACACAGTGAGGAGTAAGTAGGAGAGAGAGGACAGTGAGGAGTCAGTAGGACAGATCTTAAGCAGTCAGTAGGAGAGAGAGGACAGTGATCTGTCAGTAGGAGAGAGGACAGACCTTAAGCTGGGTTTTGCATCTCTTCAGCATCTCTCGGTGTCGACCGGCCAGAGGAGAGTCCTTCCATTGGCTCTCACTGTTCTTCAGCTCCTCCACCGTCCTGAAACACACACACACGTCATCAACACACACACGTCATCAACACACACACACACACGTCATCAACACGCACACACACACAACAACAACACACACACACATCATCAACACACACACACGTCATCAACACACACACACACACGTCATCAACACACACACACACGTCATCAACACACACATCAACACACACGTCATCAACACACACACATCAACAACACCTGCCTACATCTTATGTATCTTTGCCACTATGTCTCTATCCATCTATGTGTGAGATGTGTGTATTTCAGCGTGTGTGCCAAATAATTGAGTGTATATGTATATATGTGTGTCTCTGTGTGTGTATGTATATATGTGTGTGTCTGTGTATACGTGTGAATGTGTTTATGTATGTGTTTGCGTGTGTGTGTGTGCTTGTGTATGTGTGCGTGCGTCTGTGTATACGTGTGTGCGTGTGTGTTTATGTATGTGTGTGTGTGTGCGTGCGTGCGTGTTTATGTGTGTGTGTCTATGTGTGTGTGTGTGTGTGTGTGTCTATATGTGTGTGTGTGTGTCTATATGTGTGTGTGTGTGTCTATGTGTGTGTGTGTGTGTGTCTATGTGTGTGTGTGTGTGTGCGTGTGTGTTTATGTATGTGTGTGTGTGTGCGCGTGTGTTTATGTGTGTGTGTCTATGTGTGTGTGCGTACCTGTTGAGCTCTTGGATGGCCCGCAGCCTGCGTATGTAGCGTCTGCAGCCAGGCAGGATGGACAGGTGGTATATATGTGTGTGTCTGTGTATACGTGTGAGTGTGTTTATGTATGTGTGTGTGTGCGTGTGTGTGTTTATGTGTGTGTGCGTACCTGTTGAGCTCTCGGATGGCCCGCAGCCTGCGTATGTAGCGTCTGCAGCCAGGCAGGATGGACAGGTGGTGAGCGTGCAGAGTCAGGAAGAAACACTCAGTGGGGAACTTAGGCTCCGAGAACTGGCTGGGGTCATCATCTGGCCACCACAGAAGAAGAAGAAGAAGAAGAAGAAGAACATGAGGCGCACAGACAGACAGGCAGACACACACACAGACAGACACACAGGCAGACACACACAGACAGACAGACAGACAGACAGACACACAGGCAGACACACACAGACAGACACACAGGCAGACACACACAGACAGACAGGCAGACACACACAGACAGACAGGCAGACACACACACACACACACAGACAGGCGCTGGATGGGGCCTGCTGTGGAGGTTTGCTGTGGGGATGATGGGATGCGGCGTGGAGGCCCACTCACGCAGCTCAGTCAGCCAGGCCTTCAGCTCCTCCATGGGGGCCTTCAGACGCGTCTCCTCGGGGCTCAGGGCCAGGCGGCAGCGGGGGTGGAAGATGTAGAAGGGATCCACCGTCTCCAGCTTGATCTTCATGCTCAGCTGCTGCAGCACCCACAGGAAGTTCAGCATGAAGCCGTCTGTGGACACCAGCTTGTCATCCGTCTGGAGGGAGGAGGAGAGGGAGGGAGGAGGAGTGGAGGGAGGGAGGTGGGGAGGGAGGAAAGGAGGGAGAGAGGGAGGAGAGGAGGTGGGAGGGGAGGGGAGGGAGAGAGGGAGAGAGGAGGAGAGGAGGTGGGAGGGAAGGGAGGGAGAGGGAGGTGGGTAGGGGAGGAAGTGAGAGGGGGGGGGAGGGGAAGGGTAGGGGGGGGGGGGAGGGGTGAGGGGCTAGGGGGGGTGAGGACGGGAGGGGGGTAGGGGGGTAGGGAGGAGAGGGGAGGGAGGATGGAGGTGGGAGGGAGGAGAGGTGGGAGGGAGATAGGGAGAGGGAGGAGAGGTGGGAGGGAGGTAGGAAAGAGAAGAAAAGATGGAGGGTTAGAGGGAGAGGTGAAGGTAGAGGGAGAGAGACAGAAGGCAGGAGAGGAGGGAAAAGGAAGAGGTAAAAAGAACAGATGTTAGAAGGAGAAGTGAGACAAGGAGAAACACAGAACTGAACAACACTAACCCCAACCTCAGACACCTTAGTCAACCTCAGACACCTTAGTCCACCTCAGGCACCTTAGTCAACCTCAGGGCAGTTTAGTCTGCCAGGATAGATATTAGTCTAGTTTATACTTAGACACTGGCACACCTCACAACCCGCCACACATTACACCACGCCCACCAGTGCATACACACACCCCCAACACATACCACACCCACACATCTCGGACGACGCCACCGCACCGCGCTAGATGCGCGACAGGCACACAGCAGGCGTCACACTCTCTAGCCACGTGAGAGCTGTCCCGCACTGACGCCGTCGCACTCGGATACACCCTCTCTGATACTCGACATGGTTTACGCGCTTGGGACGCATACAAGGTGCAGCCATGTAACGCAATTCTGCAACTCTTTCTGATCGAGATGTGGCACAGTCTGAGTATCACACACGAAGCAGTGGATTACAGCACACATCATCAGGTGATAGCATTTGGAGGAGGCCGATGTGATGGATGGACATGGACGAAACCTCGCACCGAGTGTTGGGCTTTGTAAGTCAGGGTACCCTGGGATTGAAATCTAGTCTGCGGGAGGAATGAGGGATTGGCCCATCCGGAATGCCTCGTCTTGCATACTGGGGCCTTCTTCACATTGGGGGGCGGTTCACCAGAACTGGGCCATGTAGTTCAGGGCGCTGCCTCTATCCTGGCTGAGAGACTCTCCATTACTGCAGCAAGCACCGCTGGTGTGGAATGGCACAGTATTATTGTGTGTGTGTGCCTGACTCGAACCCAATATTATCCAGGGCAGACACACACACACACGCACACACGTTAACACACAGCACACGTTAACACACAGCACACATGTTAACACACAGCACACACAGTAACACCACACACAGCACACACACAGCACACACACACCCAGACAGGACACACACAACACATACACACACCGAGAACGTTATCCACAGCACGTGTACGTGGGTATATCCAGACTGAACCAATAAGAAGCCCTGTTAGATGGGGGGCTGTCAGACATACTCTGGCAGACTCCAGGTAGTGCTGCAGTGATTGGCTGACGACGCGAGTGTTCTCCATGGTGATGGCTGGACCTGAGAAATACTTGTCCCCCACTTTGGCCTGGAGGACAGAACAGTCAGGACAGCAAGGCTCCAGTCACACTGACACATCTGGTCATCTTCATTTGATGTTTTAATGTGTGTTTGTTTTTTGTTTTTGTTTCGTTGTTTGTCCGATGTGTCTGTGGGATGCATGTGTGTGTGTCTTTATATGCCTGTGTGTGTACTTGTGTGAGCTTGTGTGTGAGCATGAGTGTGTGTGTGTTCTCTCCCCGTGTGTGTGTGTGTGTGTGTTTGTCGATGTGTCTGTGGAATGCATGTGTGTGTGTGTCTCTATATGCCTGTGTCTGTCTATGACTGTGTGTGTCTCTCTCTCCATGCCTGTGTGTGTGTCTCTCTCTCCCGTGTGTGTGTGGTGTGTGTGTGTGTGTGGTGTGTGATGTGCATCAGAAGGGTTTGTAGAGTGTGTGTGTGTGTGTGTGTGTGTGTGTGTGTGTGCATCAGAAGGGGTTTGTAAGTGGTGTGTGTGTGGAGTGTGGATCGCTCATGGGAAGTGTTAGTGTTCTTTTGTGTGTATCGGTGTTTGTTATTAGCAAGTTTGGGTGAAAGTGTGTGTTTAAGTGTGCGTGTTGTGTTGTGTGTTTGTGTTTAAGTCAGTTTATGTGTGTGTAGTGGTGTGTGCGCGTGTGTGTAGTGTGTGCGGTGTGTAGTGTAGTATGTAGTGTGTGCGCGTGTGTGTAGTGTGTGACGCGTGTGTGTGTGTGTGTGTAGTGTGCGTAGCTGTGTGTTGTGTGTTGTGTGGTGTGCGTACTGTGTTTGTGTGCGGTGTGTGTAGTGGTGTGTAGTGTGTGCGTGTAATGTGTGTAGTGTGTCGCGTGTGTTTGTGTGTGGAGGTGGTGTGTGTGTGGTGTGTGAGTGTGTGCGTAGTGGTGTTGTGTGTAGTGTTGTGTGTAATGCAGTGTGCCGTGCATGTGTGTGTAGTGTGCGTGGTGTGAGCTGCGTCCTCACATCGTCCTCAGCGAACACAGACAGGCTGAAGAAAGCTCCCAGGTAGGACAGTCTCTGGACCTCCCGCCCACAGCCTGGACTCAGAGCACGGGGAGACCACAGGGGCAGGCAGGTCATCTGGATAACACAGGCATGAGAGAGGAGAGGAGAGGAGAGGAAGAAGAGAGAGAGAGAGAGAGAGACACACACACATCACACACACAGAGAGAGAGACAGCGAACCACAACACACACACAGAGAGAAGACACACATACGCACACAGACAAGGAAGACACACACAACACACTCCAGCAGAGAGAGACAACACATACGCACAGACAGAGAGAGACACACACAGGCATAGAGAGAGACACACACAGGCATAGAGAGAGACACACACAAGCAGGTCCATAGACACACACAGGCATATAGAGACATACACAGCAAACGGGGTCCGGAGTGAATTAGATGGACATTTTTTACACATTGTGTATGACAATGCATGGCCGCAGCGCACAGCTGACTCTCTCTCCGTAGTAACTCTAGACTCTGTAACTGATACATGAGCATGTCGATGGAAACTGTGTCGATACCATTAGTACCCAGGTTTTATCAAACGTATCATTTCTTACAATAGAAGAACATGTTATCTAATGTTATTGAAGGACACTCACCAAATTGCACACAGGGTGAGTCTTTCCAAACTTGATTTCACAAATCTCTGCTAATGCCTGTAGGAACACGAACCAGGAAAACACCTTTCAAGCAATATTTATTTGTCTGTTTCCTACCTGCAAATGTCTCTTTCAATCTGAACCATCACCCCCTCCTCACCCTCCTCACCCCCTCCTCACCCCTCCTCCCTCCTCACCCCTCCCACACCCTCTCTCAATCACCCCCCCTCCTCACCCTCCCTCCCCACTCCTCCCTCCTCATCCCCTCCCTATCCTCCCCTCTCCCCCTCTCTCTTTGTCTTTCTTTCTCTATTTCTTTCTTTATTTCTTTATTTCTCTCTCACCCTCTCTTCCTTCTTCCCTCGCTCCTTTCCTTCCTTCTTCCCTCCCCTCCCCCTCCTCACTCCCCACACTTCTCTCTCACTCTCCCCTCCCCTCTCACCCACACTTTCCCCCTCCTCACTCCCTCCCTCCTCACCCACAACATTTCCCCTCCCTCCACCCGCCCCCTCTCCTCCCCCTCGCCAGTACCAGGATGTCCCCTGCGTACCATGAGGGGGAACTTGAAGTTGTCGCTGTCGAAGGAGCACTCCTTGGCAGCCATGGCCAGACCTTGGAGGATGGGAGCGAAGATCTGCCAGTACCAGTCGGGTGGGAGGGAGAAGGACAGCGTGTTTAAGGACAGATGAGAAGAGGATGTTCTGTCAGTTACAGTGTGCTGTCTGTCAGTCCTGCCATCTGTTTATCTATCCGTCTCCAACCAACCATCCTCCCTCCCTCCCTCCCTCCCTCACTCTCCCTCCTTCGCTCCTTCCCTCACTCTTCCACTCCCTCCCTCCCTCTCTCCCACTCCCTCCCTCCCTCTCATTCCACTCTCTTTCTCTTTGTCTCCCTCCTTCCCACCCTCTCTCCCCCCTTGTCTCTCTACCTCCTTCCCCCACCACCTCTCCCTGCTTCCCACCCACCCTC
>BROE01000021.1:2523477-2541926 GCA_036571765.1 Plecoglossus altivelis | reverse complement strand
CCCCCCCCCTGCCCCCGCCCAAACCTATGACCATATATCACTTTGCAACCAACTCTTTTCCAAAACACCACAAAAGTCCATAACATACCTTTAAAAAAAGAAACACTAAACTTGGCAAGTACCTTGCAGTGTCTGTTGTCCAGACCCTTGGTGGACTCCTCGAAGATCTGTCCCACCTTGAAAGAGAGGATGTATTTCCGGAAGGTGCTAAGGGTTTTGATGGTGTAGCGATCTCCCTGCACCTCGATCACTTTCTTCTGCTTGAGTTTCAGAGCGACTTTACGTGTAGTGTCACCAATGCCTACCAAGAGACAGAGAAGGAGATGACATTTATGATATTTATTGAACACTTTTTAGCCCAAATTTACAGTGTTGTCAGCTTGTACAATGTCAATTATATGTGTATTTTCGGTTGTTTTTGCAGTTGTTTGAAGTTGTGGACAATAATATTTTCAGATTTGTTCTTTTATGTCATTCAACGTCAGGGTAATTCATTATGAATGGATAGTCTATTTTTGTTCTATTTTACTCCATTATCTTTATGGTGTAAAAGAATAGGTTGCTATGGACTAAAACATGCCATTCTTCCAACCGATTTCAGCCTCTCCTTACTCTATTAAAAACAGGTTCCCATTCCTAGCCATTAAATGTTAAGACACCCAAAAAAGCATGGCTACATTATTCAAACTAATCCAGCAAAGAACAGAGAACAGAATAAACATACCTCCTTTTTAATCAGCCCCATCGATAAATCACCATCAACGCAAATGAAATCCAAACTCACCCAGTGCCACCATGTAGCCTTCCATGTTGACATTGCTGATCATGTCCCATGTTCCACAGAAGCTGTCTGGCATGTTGCCCTCAAAAGACTCAACTTGGGGTCTAAAACAGAGATAACTTCACCAGTCCAGAGTTGAGGGGGTGTGAGGGCAGGCTGGGGGAAAAGGTGGGGTTATGAAGGACTCAGGGAGGAGCAGGAAACAGGGAGAAGGGGTTTGGTCTGGAAGGTTATTGGCTGTCTCCTCTGTTCAGTTGATGGGGCTGGTTACTGAGGTGGTATGCGATGGGAACTGGTCGTTGGACGAGTCTCTTTACATTTCCTAACTGTCGTCTGTCATCTTGTCATTTGGATCGATGCCACATGTTTCACGAACAAAGGTTTTGCACCTGTTATACCAGGTGAAGGTTGAGCAATCAACCAACAGAATTAGCTTTCTATTTCACTTGAACTTTGTTTGCTTATTTCGAAATTCATGATCATCATGTCGTAAACTCACAATTCTGTTTTGTATTTAGTCTTTGCTAAAGCAGCTGAAAAACTGCTAACCGAAATATGAAATATGGACACAAAGGCTGCAAAGACAACATGAAGTTAAAAAAAAGAAAGAAGATGAATGTAAATCTCATGTTTTCCTGTGGATATCAGTGTTGTTCTAACGCTGAAAATCACACTGTGATCAATTCTACGGGGTTAAATACTTGCCCTTTGAAGACAGACAATATACAAAACTGAAACAAATATGTTTTATTTTGTCATTTCAATAAAAGCCACACATCTACACTTCCCATAAGATGAAAAGTCATGCATCCCATGTTAACGGACTGTTAAAAATACACAAAACTCGCCTTTTAAAAATACACAAAACTCCTTAAGGATGATTTGAATGCTGTGTATTTGGATCGTGTTAAATACGTTCAAATCAACAATAGTTCTATCTTCTGAGATCTAATATTGCACTAATTTCACATTACTATCTTCGCAATACACACAGTGTTTACGTTGAAACATGATCTAATATACATGGCTTGACTATACCCAGCTTAAACTGTCATTTCTGTTGACGATCTCTATCTGTATCGAAATAGAAATGTATCAAAATCTACCAGACAAGAGCAGTCAAATGTAAATAAAAGGCGTTGGTGATGAAAGGATGTTAAGTCACAGTGTCTTCAGTTCAGTGTATCAAAGTCATCATCGATTTTAAAAACTAACCTCCCCCCGTCCCCCCCGTCCGTAACCATAGAGACGCTCTCCACAGTTCGTCTCCGAGGTCGAAAGAGGACAGAGCACCTCAGCTGACCGAGGACGAAGAGCCCGAGGTGTACCTCTGAAACGGCGCCAGGATCACGTCCGCGTTCTTACCCTCGCTCTCCGCGCTGTAGAGGCTCTGCTGCTGGATGTAGGTCACCACCAGGTCAGGCAGCAGGTACCGGATGCTCTGGCCCCGCCGAAGGGCCCTCCTCACGTGGGTGGCCGAGATCTCGTTGGTCACCCACTCGTGAATCACGTGGATGTTCCTGCGGTGTTCCCAGAGAGTGTCCGATTGGTGGATGAACTTGTGAGGGTCGTTTCCACAGCGGGTGATGCAGACCAGGCCGTAACGGCCCACGATCTCGGCGACGTCCTCGGCCTTCCAGAGGTTGGGAACGCCGAAGGATTCGAGCACGTCAGCGCCGCACAACAACATGAGCTGAGGGCCATCTGGTACAGAGGAAGAGGGAGAAGAGGAGAGTGAGAGAGAAGAGGGGGTAATGAGGAGAGAGAGGAGACAGACAGGAGAGAGGAGACAGACAGGAGAGAGGAGACAGAGATGAGAGAGGAGACAGACAGGAGAGAGAGGAGACAGAGATGAGAGGAGACAGACAGAAGAGAGAGGAGACAGAGAGGAGAGAGAGGAGACAGAGATGAGAGAGAGACAGACAGACAGGAGAGAGAGGAGACAGACAGAAAGGAATAATAGAAGGGGACAGAGATGAGAGAGACAGAGACAGTGATGAGAGAGAGCAGACAGAGATGAGAGGAGACAGAGGTGAGAGAGAGGTGACATAGATGAGAGCGACAGAGACAGGAGAGAGACAGAGACAGGGAAAAAGAGTATAGACAGAGAGAGAAAAAAAGATTTCAAAGTCGGTTTCAAAGTCAGTAAATGTAACAATAAAGAAAAAACACATGGACATCATTTCAGTAAATTTTGAATTAATAGAGGGATTAATAAACGTATGGTACTTATGGAAGTGTTGAACCTATGTTCCAATACCACAAAAATAAATGACGTCTAGGAAATTGCAGTGAATTTGTCGTCAGTTATCCTGATTAAATCTAAAATATTGAGACTGTAGTACACACATCTTCACGTGTGTTCGTACTTCCGCAAGCTGAAAACCTGTTCAGCATCTGTACTGCGATATACACTTATACATGTGTCTAACATGCTGCCAAAGTTGGAACCAAAGTCGATCACAATGTTCCCAGCTGCAATAGCTTCGAGTCAAGCCTCTGGCGATGAACCCTGTACGACAGGAAATACAAGAAGTCATCTGACCTTCACCGTCTTTACCTTATAAATCCCACACTGTCTCACCTGTCTATCTGTCTGCTCTCTCTGTCACTCTCCCATGTGTTCTGTCACTCCTCCCTTCTCTCTCTCTATCCTTTGTCCCCTATTTCATCTGTTCTCTCTCTCTCTCCCTCTCACCTGGCCTGCCCTGAGAGGGTGTGTGGCTGATTGGGCGTTGCTGCAACAACACCTTGCATCTAAACCACCTTTTGTGAATTCATCTCCTATTGTTGCTCCATGAAGTAATTGACCGTTAAGGTCACCCGGTGTGAACGCATCATATCCTCTCAATACCAGTGGGAGTGGAGAAAAGGCTTCAGAGGCTCATCAGAAACAGAATTACACCCAACGCACAAATCACGTACGGGCAGCGGGATTTGAACCTGTGACCTTTTGATCTCCAGACTAAAATGCTTGAGCTCCACCCTGATCATGTGACAAAGGTTGGCGCTTCGCTTGTCCTGGGTTGGAGAGCACTTCTGAGCATCTACCTTTTCTGGTGCGATGGGAGGAAGGGCATTCGTGAGCGTGTTCAGTGATCCTCCTCTTCTTGCTGTATTTGACGGTGTCCACCTCGTCGTTGTGCTGCTGTCCAGACAGCAGCTCTTCGTAATGATGTCTGGGTTAAACAGGGAAGCGGGAGACGGCAGTTTCACAACTGAGACCGAGGGGAAGGCCTAGAGCGTCGCGACGTTACGAGTTTTGTGATTTTTTTTACTCTGAAATCTCGGTTGTTAGCCAAGTGTTCCAGACATGGATTCATTCCTAGTCCTTGACGAAAAGCATTTTTAATAGAGATCCTTGATTTTAATTCTCTCTTACTTTAAGACAAGGCTTAATCCATGTCTGGGAAACTAAGCCACTGAGATGAACTAATATGAGACAAAGGACTCAGAGACACAAATGTGTTGATTCTATTAATCTTACGTTAAACCCACTGTTTTTCCCCAAACAAATTCACCAAATGTTCTTGAGCAACTGAACCGAAAATCAGTTTGAGGGCAGTGACACCTTCACCAACCCTAACTGTCACCTTCGCCTCAGTCAGACAAACCTGAATCGTGAGACTACACCTGTGCTGAATATGATGATGTCACCTCTATTCATTCAGTTTGTTTACAAGTTCCAGATCTAGGGCATCTAGAACCAATCAAAATGGGACTCAAACGAGGTTAACTTCAGGTTCGTCCCAATAAATAAACCCAACAACAACCGCAACCTGAAGTTACCTCTTAATTCACAGTACAGGCCTAAAGGGAGTGTGTATAATATATATATATATATATATATACACACACACAAATTTTTTTAATCATATATAATATATCTAATTAAAAAATGCAGTTAATGCATTTGTTTTATTGGTTATACTTCAAAGTCCAAAGTTATTTGTACAGCCCTTTTCACATGCAGTGTCACAGAAGGCTGGACCATAGATCTGCACCTACGCCAACATTTTTTTGTTAATGGAAGAAATGAGTAGAGAGATTCAGTGAGGAATCCCCTTCTCTTATAGTAAATACCTGTTGTGTCCTGTAGCATTTCAGGTGTACTACATAGCACTTGTGGTCTATGTTGCTTATGTGTATATACTGTGGTCTATATTGTTTATGTGTATATACTGTGGCCGAAGTTGTTTATTTATATATTGTGGAGTATGTTGATTATGTATATTTTGCGGTCTATGATGTTTATGTATATCTTGTAGTCTATGTTGTTCATGTAGCACTGAGGGCCAGAGAAACACCATTTCATTTCATTGTGTGCAACCGTATTCTAAAAAGACATTTAAAAACAGCTTGAACCGGTATCCTGTCAAAAACACACAGCTCCACCTGGTCAAACTCACCGTACAACTTTGACCGTCTCCACCCAGTCTGTCTGCTGGCTCTCCCAGGCGTCCACCTTGATCCAGTCCGAGCTCTGTGTGGCTAGCTTGGCCATTTCCACGCGGTGGGACGCCTCAATCAGACCCTTCTTCTTGTAGGCATCGCCCACCGGAGAGAGGATCCCTCTCACTACTCTGTACCGGCCTGCCAGACGCGAGGGCTTTCGTTATTTACGGAGCGGAATAAGGGGAAGGTGGATAAACATATGTAACGTGATCATCACTTCAAATCTCATGACATTTCTCTATCATAGGATTTTGGATTGTTTCAACAGAACTGGATTTGAGAGTTTGTGTGAAAGGAATTTTTTTTTTTACTTTGAGTGCTTGAAAAAACAAATGTTGACTGGCAACTTGAGATGCCACTGTTGTGTTACTGACAACATTTTAGACAGTGTAACATGACTGGGAGATGGTGATAAGTTACCAGAGTCTTCAAGGTGATCTCTAGCCAGTTCAAACATCCGCATGTGCATATTGGTTATAGGGTTAAAGGAACCACATGCCAGCAACACCACTTTGATTGGCTCCGCAGGTTCCATTCCTCATGGAGACAGCTACATGTTTACATTTAGTAGACGTTTAAACGACTTAAAAAGTACATAAAAGTTAAGCATAAACAAGTAAACAAAGGCTCGACGTGTTAAGTTCTGACAGTGGGAAATGAACATTTCAACGGTAATTAACAGGTTGTTGTTGTTTTTTTGCGGGCATGAATATATATGATTCGTGAATTTTGGCACTGCACCAATCTTGATACTAAATTTTAAACTGACATACAAAAACGGAAAGGTGCAGGCAATTGCTGTGGTTAAACTAGCTGTATATCGTAAGATACCGTTTACAGCAAACATTACAGACGTACAGAAGTGTCGTTACTAGACAAGCCTAATGTTCTAAGCTATCCGTTAAAACATCACGTATGCGAAACCTTTTTTTCACTTAGGCGATTAAAAATAAACACGCTGAAACTCACTCAAAACTCGCAGAAACAAAAGTGATATTAACAGTAAGCTCGTAACTACTTCCTGGATCACTAATTGCTTCCTGGTTGGCCCAGATAAAAAATGTAAACATCTGATTGGAGAAATCTAAACGGAAACCAAGAAGACGCATCCACGAGCTATGTTCACAAGAGCTAGTAACGTTGGCAACGTTTAATGACTGGATGTACCTGCTGTTATTGGTTAGGTCGAAACGAAGCTTTCTTGGGTATTGAAGCTCTGATCATTACTCGAAAATTCAGTCATTATGGCTTAGGCTCCACAAATAGCACCATCAGTTCCGAATATTTGTTAATAGACAAAATATTCTAGGTGATGGCACTGAACTCGCATGTAAAGACAGAGCTGTTATAGCCTATGGTTAAAAGTTTGGAACAATATTTGCAAATATTCGTGAGGAATAACATTATATGCAGTGAAACTACTTAATACTTTAGAATTGAAGTGACCGTATGCGGTCAGTAAAATTGTGATTTTTTAAAATTTACATTACCTTTAGTTTACACGTCCTTTTTAAATTAACGAGGTTCGCGTGGTCGCGACTAAATGAGGCCAGGCATTCGATCGTAATAGGCGATCACGAGTTTCTGGCGAGACTCCACACTGTTTCGAGTACTTCTCTGTGAGTTCGTCGCAAGATCCGGAGCTTTGATTTCGCCCCTAACATAACCTAACGGTTATTTATAACAGTATTTTTTTTTCCAGCATTGCTATGGCATTTCATCATTTCTTTTGTGACTGAAAAATAAAAGGACGTTTTCTTCAATGTGAGGCAAAAAAACGATGGTAATAGTCTATATATATATGGTACATAATAGGCCAACCATAGACTATATAATAAAACATTACAACAAAATCGAAATTAATATAATTACCTGTCCCAGGGTTGATTTGTGGTTTTTCAACAAGATGTGCACCGTCATGAAGAGCGCGATAATGCCTAAGCATTGACGAGGTGTTATTGCTATAAACAAGATCCCGAAGGCAGATTAGGCACTTCACCTACAAAATAGAAAGTGTTAAGCTTTTCATTCACAATTCCGTTTATTGTGATGGCGGCACTACCGTTACTGTAGTAGGCTAAGGCAACTCACCTTGTTGGGAGACGTTAATTCAAAATGCTCCCAAACTGTGGAACTTTT
The DNA here is from genome assembly GCA_036571765.1 of Plecoglossus altivelis. Lineage (NCBI taxonomy): Eukaryota > Metazoa > Chordata > Actinopteri > Osmeriformes > Plecoglossidae > Plecoglossus > Plecoglossus altivelis. Next base: position 2,534,551 of record BROE01000021.1, on the reverse strand, counting down.
TCTCTTTTTTGCTTGTTCCATTTTGGAGCCAAAAAAATCTAACCAAACGTACCAAAGTTAAATAGTAAATAGTAAATATATATAAATAAAAAAATTTGTGCACAAACTTCGAAGTGTATTTGGACGTGTGATACCGAGGCGTCGGTGTCTGTGTCGCAAATGGGCAGTTTCATAAAAGTGCTTTGGAGCATATGTCAAATTATGATAACTAGGTGACTGATCACGTCCGAAACTGGAGTATTTAGAAAGTCTGGGAATATGGGGGGGGGATAACCCTATGAAACACAGCTTGGCACTTGATATATTTTAGCAGAGTATTTCAGAGAATATGGTTGATCCATTCCAAGGCATGGTAAAACTGGAAACCAAACACTGCAAACCATGACGACGTTCGAAGCATCGGACGTTTTCTAGTCACGTGGTTACCGTAATTCGACACAAGCTCCGAAACCCAAACACACTCCTGCGAAGAGCATTTGCGACATTAGAGTGCCGACGCCTAGGCATTATCTATCCCCACTACAACCACAACAAAAAAAAGCACTATCAATTTAGATTATTCATTGTTTCCGCGATATGTTGTGAGGAGCATGTGGAAACCGTCCGTTATCGACTGATCATCGATTTCAACTGACTCCAGACAAGTAACCTAAAGGGCAGGGCAGCAGGTGATGTTTGGTCTTAAGGTTTTCCTTCAGTTAAACAGTGTCGTACATGAGCTAGCTCTCTACTTGCTGGGATTTTTATTGACATTTCCTATCTTTCTGTAGGCCATTTATCTAGCCAAGGCGCATTCAATGGCAAATGTATTAGTTCGTCAAACAAACGTTCACGAGTTACGCTTAGTTAGTTAATGACCTATAACGTTACCCATCCTGTCTCGGCTATAGCTAGCTTGCTAGCTATACAAATAGCAATGTGTCTAACCAACTACCAGATGACGCGTTAGTCATTCTACATAACCAGACATCTTATTTTTGATTTGTGTATTTTGTTACGTTTTCCATCCAGAGTGAAGTATGGCATCCCGTGGGAAATCCGAAACGGGTAAACTTAAACAAAACATGGAGGAACAATTAGATAGACTGATGCAACAGCTGCAGGACCTGGAGGAGTGCAGGTAGACTGTTAGCTCGCTACATATTAACGTTAAACTGTTGACCGTTTTCTTTTCGGTCTATGGATCGGTCTGGTTTGGGCACTGTTTGAGTAACTGTCATGTGAATGTTGACTAAGTGGAAACGTTTGGCGTTGTCTCTGTTAAAGGGAAGACCTCGATGAGGATGAATACGAGGAGACTAAAAAGGAAACGTTGGAACAGTTGAACGAGTTCAACGAATCGCTGAAGAAGATCATGACGGGAAACATGACGTTAGTGGATGAACTTAGCGGGATGCAACTGGTAGGGAACATGGACAAGGCCTCATCAAATAGATGTGTGTGTGTGTGTGTGTGTGTGTGTGTGTGTGTGTGTGTGTGTGTGTGTTTCTGCCATGATCCAAACGTCTCCTCCATTTCTTTACAAAATGATGACAGTGCTATGTATGTATGTATGGATGGATGGATTGCAGGTAAATTATATTGCGTAGGCGTGTCATGGTGTAATGGAGGGAGGTCATATCATAACACTAACTGATGTGGTATCTCCATCATCCACAGGCTATCCAAGCTGCCATTAGCCAAGCCTTCAAAACTCCCGAGGTGATCCGACTCTTTGTCAAGAAGCAGCCAGGGCAGTTGCGAACAAGGCTAGCTGAGGTTTGTCTGAAAAGCTGTTGTGACAATTCGTCATTTACAATCATTTAGTGAAGTGACGTGTGACGTGAAGTGAAGTAACGTATTGTCAAGTATGGTGACACATACTCGAAGTTTTACCTCTGCATTTAACCCATCCAAGTGCACACACAGTAGTGAGTAGTGGGCAACCGCACGCACACACACACAGTGAACATACACCCAGAGCAGTGGGCAGCTATTGCTCCAGCGCCCGGGAAGCAATTGGGGGTTCGGTGCCTTGCTCAAGGGCACCTCAGTCATGGTATCGAAGGCAGAGAGAGTGCTGTTTATTCACAATCCCCACCTTCAATTCCTGCCGGTGCGAGAATCGAACCAGCAACTTGAAGGTTACAAGCCCGACTCCCTTACCATTAGGCCACGACTTCCCTCAATCATCTGAAATCATCTGTTGATCTGTTTATGGTGTGATTGTGTGGATTGTTCTCAGATGGACCGTGATGTGATGGTGGGGAAACTTCCACGAGATGTTTTCACTCTGCAGAAAGTAGAGATCCTCACTGCCTTGAAGAAACTGGGCGAGAAGGTGAGAGGCACCTCAAGTTCAAGTTCAAGTTGTGCTTTATTGTCATTCCGCTACATGCGGGTACCTCGTAGAAGACTTGAACTCAGGTCTGATGAATGTAACTACCGTGCAGACTTGTCAAGTGTCGGATTCTGATTGGCAGATGACCAAACGGAAGCTGAAATCCGTCTCTTTAAACTTTGTTCCGCTTGGCATCGGAACGTTGGGAAGCAGCGAGAGAGCTGACGGAACGTCGGAATCCTTGTCGTCATATCAACCACGTTGTTCCAAACGCGTAGCAAGTTAGGGTTTGTCTGTCACGGCTGGTTTAGACTGTTCCTCAGTTCTGACTGATGACAACTTCCTGTTTGGTTCATCCTGTAGCTGACGCCAGAAGAAGAGGCGGTCCTGTCTGAAAACGCCAGCGCTACTCTGAGCCAGTTTGAGAAAGTCACGCCATGTTTAGGTAGGATGTTTGTGTCCGATCTTTTTCCTTCTTCACTTGTTACTTATGCTGGATGTGTTCTTTTTATTGGGTATTTTCTGGACTTATTTAAGGATTCATGTTGTGTTTTTACCTGCTTTTGTTATCGATATTTCTACTTGAATGAACTAAGTTGACCTTTTGGCATCAGTCAGGATACGTTCACTTATTTTCTGTTGTTCTAACACGATTTTACGACTTTTACTATTAATGTATGTCCTCCTTATACTGAACGTCACGTTACTAAGTTGATTTTCCTCTCTTGCAGGGTCAGAGGACAAAATTCTGGCTTTGGCCAGCTCTGGTGTGAAGTGAAAAGCAGCAGTATTCGATTGTCCACTTTTCCGTCCACAAGAGTTGGGTGAATCAAGTCATGATTTTGACTCCCTATAACAAGCAAGCAAAGTGCCATTTTATCTTTATTTTTGAAACCAGTTGTTGTTATGATTACATTTTAACGTTTAGCAGTAACGTTTTTTTTGTAAAAAATTTAACTTTGTATATTTTTATGCCTTTTATCCAGGAGATTGTAAGCATCCTTAGGTACTATAATTTAGTATGATGGTGTGTGTGGAGTGTGTTTCTTTGTGCCTGGGGCACTGTGTAGTGTGAACAGATTTTTAAAGGTTTGAATTTATGCTGGCGTTTTATTCTAGTGTGTGTTTCTGGCTGCAGCTGCTGAGTCATTCAACAATTTAACATGTATCACTGAACTGTAAAAAAAAAAAAAAAAAATGCAATTGTGGACTTAAATATTGAATTTAAATCGTAACATGTCTCTTGTGCTTCTGATACCAACGCACATCATCTAAAACACATCTACCGTCTAATTTGTTTACAATGTAAATGCTTTCCTTTTAGACGATGCGTGTTTTGCTTGGCGTTTGTAAATTAGTCATTGAAATGTTTTGACTACGAATGAAATGTGTATTTGATCGTGAGTGGTATATACGTTTTAGCTTCTTTTTTTGTATTCCTGATATAAATTGACGGAGCTCACAATTGTTTTGTTGTCGAAATATCTTAAAATACCAGTACCAATGGCAAGATAATTACAGTAGATCACCAATGTGATGTTACTCACTTCATCTAACACCAGGTGGCGCTGCATTGCTAATTCCACATCCCTGGAATGCTACTTATACGCCGATTCTCCTACGAACCCTGTAGACAGTCCAGCACAAAACATCACACAGATTTGAAATATACATGCAAAAAGGGTCAAACAAACGAGACCAAAAAATTGTACCCATCTCTTTGTCCTTTATTTTGTTTAATGAGCGAGCGTCACCTTCACTACAATTCGCCTGTCAATCGGTAGAAAAGTGAAAGTAACCCCAACAAGCACAAAGGAATAGTTCAACAGTTCTGAAATCATCACATATTCCTCATTAGAGCAAAGAGAGAAAAAAAACACGTTTTGAGTGGTGTGGATATTATGAGACTCAGTAGTACTCCGCGTGTTGCCTCTCCTGTACTCGCGCTCCTCAATCTCACCTTGAAACACGGACCGCCCTCGACTGAAGTGATTCATGCAACAGGACAAGTCCCTTGTCACAGATAGGCATTTCACACCCACAATTTACAGGGCAGTGACATTCAATTTGATGCAGAGGAGGTTACCCAAGGGAGAATATATAATTCAGAACATAAGTGTCAGAATTACATCTCTGATTTAAATAGTTTCCATGAATTAGCATTTGCTTTGTACTTGTAAAATTTTTGGGGGGGAAAGGGGAGGGAGGGGGAGTGAAATGAGGAGATAATTGATTTGACAGTAATCTGTGACATGAACTGTGAGACATCTGCAGGAATTAAGATTATACTCAGGTTTTGGTGAATTACATGCTGCCCTAAACATCAGCAATCCAGGCAAGAGTTCACACGGTTTAAAATCACCTTCCACTTTACACAAATAGGTCAATTTATACCCACATACGCTACCTAGAGCATTTGAATAACGTACATCATTTCAGAAGTGAATTTTGTCAATATGATTTTAGTACAATATCTATAGAAGATACAATATGAATCTACATTTTCTACACATCAACATGGACACATGACACCTATGTAAAACGTTCACTTTTGAATAAAACAAGCAGTGGACTATCGTAACAACAAAATAAAATCACATCCCCAGCTTTGTAAGAAACCTAGCATTAAATTACAAAAAAGAAAAAAAAAAGTTGCCACAACTAAAATAGCGTGGATGAGTGTGTGTGTGTGTTTTTTTTTCTTTTCTCCTTTATTTTTATTTGTTAGTTGTGTTTGTTAATGTGCTGTGATTGGCAAAGGCACTCCAAACTGGGCAGGCTCAAACCTGGAGCTTTCAACAGGCTCCATCATGAGGAGGAGACTGTTCACTTTTAGTTTCCACCGATGACCCCCCCACCCCTCCCCACCCACCCCTACCCCCCTCCCCCCTTAAAAAAAACAAATTCTAACCAAACTGACACAGAGCGACTTGTGGTTTGCTCAAAAAATCCCTCTCAAATACGACCTTGGATGATGACGTCCCTAAGAAAGAACCCTTTGCTGAACTTGTCAAAATGTCAATATTTCTGTTATAACGAGCCATCAGGTATTGGCCTCTAAAAATAGATGAACATGCAAAATAGATCTCACAGACAACCTATCAATCAAACCATCATTTTCCAGCGTTAGGTCCAGCTGTCTAATCCTCATTGACTGATTGACACACCCTCTCCCACCCCTGATGTGTGTGCAGGACATACATATTTAACTTGGATACTGAATGTATTAGAGGAATGACTGTTTGAGGGGTTGAAGTCCTCTACTGTATGGGACTGGAAAGCTACACAACAGTGATAAACAACAGCTGTTCTGAGACTAGAGGTTAACATCTGACACATCTTTCCAATTAATTGTATAAGTTTTATACTAATATAAGAAGGAAAACAAGTTTACCAAATGTAAACAAATATCTTAGAACAACTCTACAGTACAGTTCCAAATGTACAATAAAATCTAGTGGTCTACTGCAAAAAAATATTTCATTTCAACGGGAAAAAGATCCATTTTCAAAAGGTTATCCGATCATAGCCACAATGTTACTGCCACTTACTGTTCCAAGTCAACAACACGTTGATTTATGATTATTCCTTTATGCAAACAGTTAGAAACGGAACAGTATGACAGCAACTGGAATATCCCTATGAAGAGACACCCTTTTAAAAATATATCTCATATATTATTTCAGGTTCAATTTGTCACACCATGAAAAAAAAAAGTCCTTTAAAAATATTTTTTTGCAACGAAGCAGACCGACTTGTTCCTGCGTTTCATGAGTCTCTCGCCAAACGTCAGCTGAAACAACACCACGACACAGCTGCTAACGAATCCACACACACACACATCGCTCTTTCTGAGGAACTGTCCGATTCAAATGACAAACAGCCACGGCAAGATTTGAAATATGGAAGAAATCTACAGACGGAATATCATATTTTACTGATTTGAAGAAATATTAGTACCGATGCTGAGAGATTTGGTCTGGAGCAACGTGTTGTCTGCTCTTAGTACCATGAAAAACAACACATGAAACAGATCTGGGTTCAGCAGTCTGACTGTGACGCTCTGTGATTCCTCTGAACAAAGAACAGACTCTCCCTATCAACTTCTGTACAACTTTATAGGGAATGAAACATATTGACGTCTTGAGTACAGCATTGCCACCTGTGCAAGCCAAGCGTGCGTGAAACAAAAGCATCGACCAGTTCTGCCCCCCCCCCCAAAAAACGAAACAACTTTCTTCTTGTGAGAGAGAGAGAGAGAGAGAGGGAGAGAGAGAAGAAAATGAACAGCACTTAGAAACCTCAGTTTACAGTCCTAGGATTCTCTCCATGAAGCACACATTTTGTACAAGCATGACAGTGGAGCTGAGCCAAATTTTGCAAACATGCTATAAGCTTTTGTGAGACAAATATTCTACATTACGTACGGCGCTGTTTTAGATATTGGACCCTTTTTGGTTAGGCCATCACTAATCACATCGACTAATTACATGGTTTCTTTATATTTACAAAATATTAAAAAGCAATGTATTCCTCTACAGATAAGACTCTTTTTCCCAAATATCCTCATGCACTAAAGGAGAAAAAAATAAACTAGATGCGTCTAACATTTTCGAAGCATCGTTTCGTTCCAAACTGCAACTCAAGCACACAATTAAAACCCCAAGAAAAACCTTCTCTCCTTTAGGCGGCAAACAAACCTAGAACCGATTGGGAAAGGAGTAAACAATTAAAAACCCCTTTCTCCATTTGAAAGCCTCACATCTGTGTAGACGGCAAGCTGCAAGGTTGTATCCTCGCAAAGTTCAAAGGAAACGCAAACATAGGCCAAGTTTTTCCCGGGAATAAAACAGAATAAATAAAAACTAAGACATTAAAAAGTCTGTGACCCAGTTTGGTGCGTATTATACTACACTGTACCATCACTAAACTTATAACAGGAAAATCTTGACCATATTCATAGATTTATGTTTTTCTTTTTCTTTTTTTTTGTACATCATGGCTCCTTGGAAAGACATTGGTAAGAGTGATCTGCTGTGTGAGGGCATAGTGAGAAAACAGACCTGGTGTAGATGAGTCATATCTGGGTTGTGAATGCAAGTGTGTGAGTGTGCATGTATGTGTGAAGGAGCATGTGTGTGTTAGTGTGCATGTGGAGGAGTGTGTGTGTGTTTCCTAGTAGGTGCGGAGGAGCATGTGTGTGTGTGTGTGGTTTCTAGTAGGTGTGTGTGTGTTTCCTGGTAGGTGAGTGTGTGTGTGTGTCTAGTAAGTGAGTGTGTGTGTGTTTCTAGTAAGTGAGTGTGTGTGTGTCTAGTAGGTGAGTGTGTGTGTGTGTGTGTGTGTGTGTCTAGTAGGTGTGTGTGTGTGTGTCTAGTAGGTGAGTGTGTGTGTGTGTGTGTGTGTGCGTGCACATGTGTCTAGTAGGTGAGTGTGTGTCTGTGTGTGTGTGTGTGTGTGTCTAGTAGGTGTGTGTGTGTGTTTCTAGTAAGTGTGTGTGTGTGTGTGTGCGTGTGCGTGTGTGTCTAGTAGGTGAGTGTTGAGTCATCCCACTCCAGCTGCTGCTGTCTGCTGGCCCCCTGCTGGTCCTCCGGCTCAGCACCCTCCTCATCTTCACTGCTCTCCGACTCGGCGCTGGTGATGTCATCTTCCTCCTCGCCATCCTCGCTCTCTTCCTCCTCTTCCTCCTCTTCCTCACTGCTGTGCTGGTCCTCGTATGTCTACCAGAGAGACAGGGAGAGAGACAAGGAGAGAGAGAGACAGACAGAGTCAAAGGCAGAGAGAGGGACAAGGAGAGAGACAGGCAGAGAGAGAGACAAGGAGAGAGACAGGGAGAGAGAGACATGCAGAGAGAGACAAGGAGAGAGAGACATGCAGAGAGAGACAAGGAGAGAGAGACAAGGAAAGAGAGACAGACAAAGGGAAAGATCGAGCGACAGAGAGAGAAATATAAAGAAAGATATACAGTCAAGTGTGAGTGATAGAAATGGGCATTGAGTCACAACATCGGGTCACGTGACTGCCTGAAGATTGATGTCATGTTTGGCACATTTGATTGTGACCTGACGGACATAAAACAAGATTCAGGAGCCTGTTCTGTCCAGTCAGTCAGTCTGGGTACAACCCTTCCCTGCCAACCAATCAGCTTGTCTGATTTCATAACACCTCACGGCAGCCAATAAGACGCGTGAACACGGTTGTGTTTACCTCCATGGGGTTGACTGTGATGGTGAGAGCAGAGTCATCCCAGTCCATCTCGTTCTCCTTGCCGTTCTCTTGGTCGCCCATGGTGCGCTGGTGAGCGGCGCGGATGCGGAACACGCCCAGGACAATCATGAAGACCAGGAAGCTCACGCACACCACGATGACCACAGTGGCGGCGCTGGGGACCACTGAGGACGGGGAAAAAACACGCACACACACACACACACATGTACACACACACACACATGCACGCACATACACAAACGCACACAGCACGCACACACATGCACGCACACACACAAACGCACACACACACATGCACGCACATACACAAATGCACACAGCACGCACATACACACACACACAAACGCACGCACAGTGTTAGCCAGAGAAACAGACACTGGTGTCAGTGTGATCCTGCATACAGACTTCTAATACATTATTGCTTTTCCAAAGGCTGAGGATAATTCAGACCATGCTGTGACTAGAACTCCAGAACACAGCAAATCATTCGATGCTTTTCCTAAAGGACATCAACAGCAAAACCTGAAGAATATCAGTTTACAATATGAATGTAATCTAGACAGGAACATTTTGCTATTCTGTCATTGGTGTGAAAGAACATTTTGTCCAGTTCTCCTTTTACTGAGGTAAGAACTGTGAAGGTGAATAACGTCTGTGACCTTGAGAGCAGAGAGGAGGAACTGTAGAGGTAGCCTGATGTCTATTGGCCCTGCTAGGCTATCACTTCAGCACACACTCAGTCAGGAACACAACTGTACATTTACTAGGAAGTGTGCAAGATTATGGTTGTCTCCCCCTCCGGACAAAACACAACAAATTCCCGGTGCCCCTATGCACTGTATAAATCAAATCAAAGTTTATTTATTTCAAAAATCGAATCAAAGTTTATTTGTAGAGCCCTTTCTACAAGTAATGCCACAGAGGGCACACATATGAGGGCACATATATGCCCATAAAAATTGCCCCTCAACCAACCTAAACCCTCAAGGAAGACAAGGAAAAACCCCTAAAAACTCACTGGACTCCCTAAAAAAAAACTAACTAGGTATGCAAACACTGCATGTCCCATTGTTGCTCCACTCCACTCAGTATCCGTGTGAAAAAGCACAATGCAACCACAGTTGATTTCATTCAGAGGAGCCCCTTTGGTAGAGAACAATGAGAACAAATCTCGTCTCATTCATAAGTAGGTCTGTTAGACAGAGATGCTTCGTGACTCGATGAGGTATTCAACTCTCAGTAGTTCTGCTCTCTTGCATAACGTGTATTCAGAACCGGGTCAGCGGACCAGCCAACACTAATCAAGAGGTATTCATGAGACCACAACTTGAACTGTTCTGTATTTAATTCCTCACCGTGTACTTATTTAATTCACCAGAAAGAATGGCATCCCAATTTCATTGTACAATGGTACAATGACAATAAAGATATCATTTTCATTCCTTTTCATTCATTTCGTTTTTGTTTTTTAATTCCCACCATCTTCTCAACAGAACCATTCGGACTGGAATGGACAAACACGCTACGTCGCATTCGTCTGGTTTTCTGGAATATTCCACCAGTGGTTTATGTTCTGTTCCCTGAATCTAAGCACAGACTATCACAGTGTGTAGCATCCTTCTTTAAATAGATTGTGCCATCCATCAACCTGCTCCACTTACTCTGTCTCCTATTAGTGTGTGTCTATATCTGTGTGTGTGAGTGTGTGTGTGTGTGTGTGTGTCTATATCTCTATGTGTGAGTGTGTGTGTGTGTCTATATCTGTGTGTGTGTGTGTGTGTCTATATCTCTGTGTGTGAGTGTGTGTGTGTGTGTCTATATCTCTGTGTGTGTGTGTGTGTGTGTGTGTCTATATCTCTGTGTGTGTATGTGTGTGTCTATATCTGTGTGTGTGTGTGTGTGTCTATATCTGTGTGTGTGTGTTTGTGTGTCTATATCTGTGTGTGTGTGTGTCTATATCTGTGTGTGTGTGTTTGTGTGTGTACAAGCCAAGCCCTGTACTGTACTGTAGATGGCTTCATAATCTTGTCAGGCGGGCAGATTAGTGTTGCTGGACTAGGGGCTGTGTGGTACTGATGGTCCAGATGTCACAGACGGCCTTGTGGTGTAATCCCTGAACCTGCACTGTTACGAGCCAGACAAACAAACATAACTCACGCTGTCCTACTTTGGCTTGCTGACTATAATCTACAGCTTCCCAAACAACAAGAATTGTATCGTTTTTTTTCCTCTCGGACCCCCCCCCAAAAATTAAGAAGATTAGTTGTTTGATTATAGGGTTTGGATTAATTTTAAAGTGGGATTAGTCAAATAAAATGTACGTGAAGATATTATATGAGAATAATTGACTGTGATGGTTCAATATAGGCATATAAAAGACTAACAATAGTAATCTTTTGTAAATTGGAGAATTACCCCTTTCAACATTGTACAGATGTAAGTGGAGGGTGGGCTGGTGAGGGTGTGGTTGGGGCTGGTGAGGGTGTGCTTGGGGCTGGTGAGGGTGGAGGGGGGGCTGGTGAGGGTGGG
>BROE01000021.1:2510200-2520904 GCA_036571765.1 Plecoglossus altivelis | reverse complement strand
CACACACACACACACTGATACACACACACACACACACTGATACACACACACACACTGATGCACACACTGATGCACACACTGATGCACACACACACACACACTGATACACACACATTTATACACCTACACATTGATACACTGATACATATACACTGATACATACACACACACACACCCACACACTCTGATCCCCACTGATACACATACACACTGATACATACACACACTGTCTCACACAAATACTGTCACACACACACTGTCACACACACACACTCCCCTCCTGTCACACACACACTCACTTTCACACACACACTGTCACACAAACACTGTCACACTCACACACACACTGTCACACACACACACACACTCTAACTCCCCTCCTGTCACACACACACACACTCACACACACACACACTCACTGTCACACACACACACACTCACTGTCACACACACACACTCTAACCCTAACCCTCTTGTCACCAGGGAAGCACTACGGCGTGTACAGCTGTGAGGGCTGCAAGGGCTTCTTCAAGCGGACAGTGCGTAAGGACCTGAGCTACACCTGCAGGGACAACAAGGACTGTCTGATCGACAAGAGGCAGAGGAACCGCTGCCAGTACTGTCGCTACCAGAAGTGTCTGGCCATGGGAATGAAGAGAGAAGGTACTGCACATGACGTTGAGGAGCAGAACTCACTTACACATACGCACACACGCACACACACATGCACACACACACATACACATACGCACACATACGCACACATGCACACACACACACACACACACACACACACACACATGCACACGCACACACACACATACGCACACACACACACACACACATACATGCACATACACACGCACACACACGTACACACACACATGCACACACACACACACACACATACACACACACATGCACACACGCACACATGCACATGCACACCCACACAAACACATGCACACATGCACACACACACATGCACTTATGCACACACACACACACACATTCGTACACATGCACACACACACACACACATTCGTACACATGCACACACACACACACACACACACACATATGCGTACACACACATGCATATACGCACACGCATACGTACACACAAATAGACACACACGATCTGTACACACACACGTATCCCCACTTAGTGGGAGAGCTGTGCTTAGAGACTGACTCCGTGAGTCCTGACTGCCTGGTGAGTAATTGCTCCTGAGTGGTTGATAGAAGCTAAGGGATGTGAAGTGGTTCTGATGGTGTGATTGTGTTGACTCCCTGCAGGCTGAAGGAAGCTGAGGAGAGGGGAGGAGGAGGGGGGAGGGGGGAGGAGAGGGGCGGAGGAGGGGGGAGGAGAGGGGAGGAGGAATGACAAGATGAGATCTGTCAGAAGGCGGGCTGAAAGGATGCACAACAATTGAACTGGGTTTACTTCATTTATTGACAGTAGCTCAGATTAAGTGCCTCCCACATTGGACTGGTGCACATGAGTCAAACACATGGCTATCATGCATTCTTATACACCACATAGACTGAGTCAGATACAGTGAGCTCAAGACACTTCCTTCCATGGTCAGCATCTTGAAAGACAAGCAGGTGAGAGAGTCGTAACTTACGAAAGACTGTGTGTACTGGTTATTTACTGGCTATGGACCTGATCTCTCTACTGTATATTCGTCTGTCAGAGAGCTTCACTATGTTGACCTCTTGACCTTAGCTAGACTGCTGTCTGCAGGGATGAGGAGGGAGGGAGAAGGAGGGAGGGGGCGGGGGGAGAAGGGAGGGANCTGGATTCCCATCCACTCCCTCCCCCTCCCCTCTCTCTACCTCCCTCTCTCCCTCCATCCTTCTCCAATCCCTCCCCCTCCCCTCTCTCTACCTCCCTCTCTCCCTCCATTCTTCTCCCTTCCCTTCCCCTCCCCTGCTCTCTACCTCCCTCTCTCCCTCCCTCCTTCTCCAATCCCCTCCCCTCTCTCTCTACCTCCCTCTCTCCCTCCCTCCTTCTCCTCCCCTGCTCTCTACCTCCCTCCCTCCTTCTCCAATCCCTTCCCCTCTCTGCCTCCTTCTTCAATCCTTTCCTCATGCCACCTACGGACGCTTAATCCCCCGGCGACCGGATCAACAGAGAGCACCCGTCTCCGTAGCGACCCGCGTCGTGGCAACGCAGCACAGGTGAGCCAGCGAATCCACCAGTGTACAGAGCCACGGTAAAGCTCCATCTCTCTACAAGTGGCCTCGGACAACAAGCGCAGGAAGTAACCACGCCTACGATAAACACACTGATGCGTCACGCCTGCGGACCAGACCTGTACAGCACCAGAGTCTATCACGCTGATCTTGAGGGCTTATAGTGTTTTGCTGGGACTGCCTCGAGGCAGGCTCCACAGGGAATGCTGTACATTTGTTGCGTTTAAGAACTGATGTAGTTCAATGTAATATATATTTTTGGGGAGGAAGGAAGGGGGGTCCAGGTGTATCTTCTGTATAAAGTTCAAGTTAACTCAAAACAAGTTAAGTCAGAACTCAACCAATTTCAGTCAAAAGTTAACTGAGTTAAGTCAAGTTCAGTCTAAACTGACTTAAGTCTAAACTGAGTTAAGTCTAAACCGAGTTAAATCTAAACTGACTTAAGTCTAAACTGAGCTAAATCTAAACTGAGTTAAGTGTGAACTGAGTTAAGTCTAAATTGAGTTAAATCTAAATGTTACTTTAAGTTAAGTCTGAACTGAGTCCCTGTCCGTACCGGTGGGGTCATCCTCAGGTCCCTCGGTGGCCTCCGCCTCTGCCTCCACCTCACGGGTGATGGTGCTGACGATACGCAGCTCTGGGAAGAGCGTCACCCCCTCCGGGCTCTCAAACTCAGCGGCGCCGCGGGCGAAGTGATCGATGCCACTCAGGCTGATCTTCGGCTCCTCGGGCTGCAGCACCATGACGTATCCCTCCGCCTCCGGAACAGAGATGCAGGTCTCCTCGTTGAAGCACCTGTAGAAGAAGACAGCAGGACAGGTGAGGATACAATGAAGTCTGTTAAGTTCAGAACACAATACTCCAGGTCAATACAATCGTCCAGGTTACAATACAGTCATTAAAGTTCAGAATAAAATCGTCCAGGTTGCAAAACAGTCAGTGTAGTTCCTAATACAATTATCCAGGTTACAATACAGTCAGTACTGTACCTAATACAATCGTCCAGGTGTGAATACAGTCAATCAAGTTTCTAATACAATCGTCCAGTTTACAATATAGTCAATAAAGTTCAGAATCCAATCGTCCAGTTTACAATATAGTCAATAAAGTTCAGAATACAATCGTCCAGTTTACAATACAGTCAATAAAGTTCAGAATCCAATCGTCCAGTTTACAATACAGTCAATAAAGTTCAGAATCCAATCGTCCAGTTTACAATACAGTCAATAAAGTTCAGAATACAATTGCCCAGGTTAGAATCCAGTCTAAACAACACATTCAGTCCTTGTACAGAGTCCACACACTTGTCCAGTGCTACCGGACCACCCAGCCTTACTTGACAGTGGTGGAGATTGCAGCAGGGCATGAAATATCTGGCCCGGAGATGGGAACTTGAGGCATGGAGTCAAGGGAGAGACACGTGCTGCACTCAGCTTGTATCAAAGAGCCTCGATGTCCGGCTCCCCCACGGTCAGGATGACTGTTGGCCGGCGGAAAGCATCACATCTGCTTGGAGGGAGAGGAGGGGAGGAGGCATAGGAGGAGTGAGGAGGAGCAGCATAGGAGAGGGGGTGAGCTGAGAGGCGCGGTGGAGGGTTGAGAGGAGGAGAGGGGGGTCGAAGAGAGTAGGTAGGCGGCGGAGGTATGACATGGCGTGGATCGAGTTCTCGGAGAGGTGAGTGTGGACCCATGGGAGGTTAAGGAGGACATCGATTGAGAGGAGAACGTAACAACAATATAAGGGCAGCGCGTAGAGGTATAGTGAGTACATAGGGGGGAGGGTCAAAGTAAATGGGAGATAAGGAAATGAGTTAAATGAATTAGGCAAGGAGGGGTGAGTGAGGTACACGAAGGTTGAAGGAGTCTCAAGGAGCGAATCTGTGGTGGGGCGAAGCGATAGGACGAGAGGAGAGCCGAGCCCGACGTATGCAACGAAAGATATAAGAGTGTAGAGGAGGATGCGAGTACCGTGACATATGGTGAGGATGCAAGCAATAGGAGTACGATTTAGAAGTGATAAGTTCGTTGGGGGGGAGCAGGAGGAAGAGGAGGAGGGGGGGAGGAAGAGGAGGTAGTGAGAGAGGGGATGGAGTCTAGGTGATCTGGGGCGAAGCGGGACTCACAGGTACGCTGTCTTGGTACTTTAGATGAAAAGTTGGCTAATGAATGCAATGTGCACTGTGGAGTTTGAAAGTTTATATATGTCTTATCAAAACGTAAATTTGAACCAGTAACCTCTTAATCGATCGTGATCTTGCTTCACCACTGAGCTAAAACCAGCCCTTTTCTGTCTGTGACTATATATGTTACAGGGATACACACAAACATTCATTTGAATGGGACAATTCAAATGAATTGTCATGTTGGTTCTAACATGTTGGTTCTAACCTTGACAGCAGAAGCTACTTCCTCTGGTAGCTGAACATCCAGACCCTCCTTACAGGTGTACAGGCAGTCGATCACCTTCTTGTTCTCCAACTTCCCAGAGCGGATCATCAGACCTGCCAGGTTCCCCCGGAAGAACTGGGACATACGAGCACTGCCGCCTGGAGAGACACACACACACACACACACACACAGCACATACACACACACACACACAGCACATACACACACACACATACACACACAGCACATACACACACACACACACACAGCACATACACACACACACACACAGCACATACACACACATACACACACACACAGCACATACACACACATACACACACACACACACACATACACACACACACACACACACACAGCACATACACACACATACACACACACCACATAGACACACATACACACACACCACATACACATCACACACACGATGTGCAGACACACACACATACACAGCACACACACATGATGTGTAGACACACACACATACACAGCACACACACACATGATGCGCAGACACACACACCACCCAAACGCACGATGTGCAGACACACACACACACCCACACCACACACACACACACACACACACACAAAGTAAGTGAGTCAGACGAACAGCTCTTCTACAGCTTGACCTTTTCCAGACCGGGGGTTCCAGCATGCCGCCTGGATGAACACAGACAGCGTGGCAGAAGCTCATGCAGGTTAGTACCATGTGACCTGACAAGGACGGCGAGACGAGCGTGGGAGAGACACTTCCCTCCCCACGTAGCTGTCTTCTTAAACACAGACTGCCACACAGTTAGTGAGAACTAACTGCGTATGCAAACCAAGCACGAAAACCAAACGAAAAACACGTAGTCGAACAAGTGAAGGTTGACCCATGCGGATGAATATTCATTAGGATGAGGGAATGGGAGTATTTCATGAATATGTCATTTAGAAAAAGCCTTAGGATCTTTGGAAATGTGACCGACTATATGACTGCGCTAACGAGCTGTAATCCATGACATTTAAACATGGCGGCGGAGAGATAGCAGCCTTGTGATTGGCAGGGAGAAGGAGGCGAGCTACTGATCCGATGCGCCCCCGTCCTCCAGCGCCATGATGATGATGACGAAGACGACGACTGCGTCTGTTTCGCATCACGGCGCCTGACCTTCAGCAAACCTGGCAACCCTGCCGTACGAAGGTTGTTCTAGCCTCTCCCTGTCGCTGTCACACACACAGCAGGAAGAGCAAGACTGGTCACATGATCTGGGAGAGCACGGCTCTTTGACTCCAAGGTCATCTCTGATACCGGACACTCGCCAGATCCTGGACCGTGTCCCAGCCGAAATAGACGGACTCAGGGATTCTATTTTTCCTGTCTGTAGGTTCTATTCCTGTCTGGGTGTGTCTGGGCGTAGCGGAAAACACTGTCCTTGAGCTAAACGAAGGAAATTGCTGCAGAGGAACGAAACTGCAGGTGAACGAATGAAAGAAAGAAACTGGGGAACACGAAAGAGGTGGGAGGAGGATGAGGAAGGGGCGAGGGAGGAGAGGATGAGGCAAGCAGTGGTCGCTGGATGGATGAGCGATCCCAACCAATAGGGTTCATGCTGTATACACCCCCCCCCCAAGGGCCCAGTTGGAGCGGCGAGGTCATTCCGGTGGAAATGACGACTAGGTGAAGATGCAAGTCATTCACAACAAGATGGAGGCCATGAACAAAATGCGCATGTTTAGGAAAGAGAGAGAGAGAGAGAACCTGTCTGAGGCTCTGGGCTGACGTCTGAGCTGTTGTCATGTCCTGAGAGGTCTGCAGGGGGGAGAGGGAAGAGAGAGCAGGGAAACACACAGGGTTAAAGACCAGGGGGGAGAGAGCAGGAAAACACACAGGGTTGAAGACCAGGGGGGAGAGAGCAGGGAAACACACAGGGTTGAAGACCAGGGGGGAGAGAGCAGGGAAACACACAGGGTTGAAGACCAGGGGGGAGAGGGGAGAGAGGAGGGAAACACACAGGGTTGAAGACCAGGGAAGAGAGGGGAGAGAGCAGGGAAACACAGGTTTGAAGGCCAGGGAAGAGAGGGAAGAGAGGAGGGAAACACACAGGGTTGAAGACCAGGGGGGAGAGAGCAGGGAAACACACAGGGTTAAAGACCAGGGAAGAGAGGGAAGAGAGAGAGCAGGGAAACACACAGGGTTGAAGACCAGGGGGGAGAGGGAAGAGAGGAGGGAAACACAGGTTTGAAGGCCAGGGAAGAGAGGGAAGAGAGGAGGGAAACACACAGGGTTGAAGACCAGGGAAGAGAGGGAAGAGAGGAGGGAAACACAGGTTTGAAGGCCAGGGAAGAGAGGGAAGAGAGGTGGGTGTGCATGAGAAGGTAAGTATGTGTATAGGTGTGTGTGAAAGGGTGAGAATGCGCGCAGGTGTGTGTAGGCATGTGTGTAGGTATGTGAGAGGGTAAATGTGTGTTTTGATGTGTGCGTGTGTTAGTGTGTGTGTGTTGGTGTGTGTGTGTGTGTTAGTGTGTGTGTGTTGGTGTGTGTGTGTGTGTTAGTGTGTGTGTGTTGGTGTGTGTGTGTTGGTGTGTGTGTGTTGGTGTGTGTGTGTTAGTGTGTGTGTGTGATACTACACACGAGGTCATAGTGCAGTATCCTAGAGGAGCTACAAGAAAGAGGTTAATCTAAAACAAAGACTTCCTGTGAACACATGCACTGCTGCCATTGGTCAATAACACATACACTGCTACCATTGGTCAATAACAAATGCACTGCTGCCATTGGTCAATAACACATACACTGCTACCATTGGTCAATAACACATGCACTGCTGCCATTGGTCAATAACACATACACTGCTACCATTGGTCAATAACACATGCACTGCTGCCATTGGTCAATAAGAACTGACGCAACTACAGACACGTTTGTCTAGACAAGAACACCGCATTTGAAGTGATGATATTAGAACAACGTTCATCTGTTCTATAAGCCTCAAAATATGCCTTGGTGGTAACAAGGAGCTATAACTGAACCCCACCGCTGACGACCACCGCAAGCTGGGATTGTTCAGTTGGGATTTTAAAATGCACAAAAATAGCACAGCAGTTAGATGTCTGTTTCTGTACTGCCTTTCTGTTTCTGTACAGAGTAACAGGTGCGATGGCATCACTTGCACGTGTCACTTCCTCCCGATCTTCCCTGTACCAAAGTAAGACCTCAGGGGTCGTCTGACTCACAACGCGAACCGCCAACCTTTACGAACGCCCCCTTTCGCCAGATACGCTACCGAAAAATGGCTTCTCGATCGTTTAACCAGTTCTACCGGGTTGAACAACAACAGTACTCCCGGGGGAGGCAGGGGGGAGGCAGGGGGAGGGTACCTTGCCAGCACGCCCCCACGGTGAGCTGGGTGCTGATCTTGGAGGAGTGCAGGGGGTAGTCCTCCGTCACCAGGAAGGGCTCGAAGGTGGTGCCATCCACAAACAGAGACACGGTGGGGAACTCCACGTTGAGGACGTAGTGATGCCACTCTTTATCACACACCTGGAGAGAGGAGGGAGGGGAGGGAGGAGAGGGACGGAGGGGAGGGAGGAGAGAGGAAGAGGAGGGAGGGAGGAGGAGAGAGGAGGGAGGGAGAGGAGAGAGGACGGAGGGGAGGAGGGAGGGAGGAGGAGGAGTGAGGAGAGAGGGACGAGGAGAAAGACGACGGAGGAGGAGAGAGGAGGAGGAGAGAGGACGGAGGGAGAGAGAGGAGGAGAGGAGGAGAGAGGAGGAGGAGGAAGAGGAGGAGAGCGAGAGAGGAGAGGGGAGGAGAAAGAAGAAAGGAGAGAGGAGAGAGGACGGAGGAGAGAGGACGGAGGGAGGAGAGAGGAGATAGAGAGAGGACGGAGAGAAGAGGAGAGGAGTGAGAGAGAGGAGGGATGTTTATGAGAGAAATAAGAGGGAGATACGTACGTTTATATAAGAGAGTGAGGGTGGGGAGAGATAAAGCAGGTGAAAGAGAAAGCAAGAAAGAGATAGCGAGGGAAAGAAAGCGAGAGAGAGACGAAAAGAGAGAGAGAGACAAAAAGAGAGAGAGACGGAAAGAGAGAGAGAGACGGACAGAGAGAGAGGATAAAAGAGAAGAAGAAGAATGGAAAGAGGAAGAGAGAGAGAAAAAAGAAAAGACGGACAGAGAGAGAGACAGAACGAGAGAGAGACAAACAGAGAGAGACGAAAAGAGAGAAAGAGAGACGGAAAGAGAGAGAGACGACCAGAGATCTTTTCATCCCCTCGAGAGAGACCCGACAAGAGAGACGAAAGATGCGCAGGAAGAGATGAAAGGAGAGAGAGGAGAGATAGAGAGCAAGAGAAAGTGAAAGGTGACCTACCTGGTCCAGTTTCCAGTGGAACTCAGCAGGTTTGTAGTTGTCAGACTCAGTGGGGTCCTGACGGAGGAGCAGTATGAGGCGACAGTTGTGTATGTACAGAGAGTAGTGGTGCCTGTTCATCTCTGTAGGGGGAGGAGAGAGGGGAGGAGAGGGGGAGGAGGGCAGGAGTGAGAAGGGGGGACAAGGAGGAGGGGAGGAGAGGAGGGGGAGGAGGGATGAGGAGAGGAAGGGGAGGAGGAGAGGAGGGAGGGAGGAACGAGGAAGGAAGCATGAGGAGGCAATGGAGGAGGTAGATCGGTGTCAACCCTTTTCTATAAAGTGGTCCTATTGTATCTTAAGACAATGCCTTAAGATATCCCATCATACTCGTACAATATCCTCATCTAAAACATTCACCCTACCATTCACCATGTCACCTAGTCTCTACAACAAAACTCACAGTAGCTAACAGGAATTTTCTGACCCATATCCAGAGGAACCACTAGGGTTCCTGGATTCCTGTCCCACCAACCCTGCTGTACCTGTCTTACCCTCCACCCAGCCTGCCCCACCAACCCTGCTGTACCTGTCTTACCCTCCACCCAGCCTGTCCCACCAACCCTGCTGTACCTGTCTTACCCTCCACCCAGCCTGTCCCTGTAACCCAACTAACCTGTCTTACCCTCCACCCAGCTAACCTGTCTTACCCTCCACCCAGCCTGTCCCTGCAACCCAGCTAACCTGTCTTACCCTCCACCCAGCTAACCTGTCTTACCCTCCACCCAGCCTGTTCCAGCCACCCAGCTAACCTGTCTTACCCTCCACCCAGCCTGTCCCAGCCACCCAGCTAACCTGTCTTACCCTCCACCCAGCCTGTCCCAGCCACCCAGCTAACCTGTCTTACCCTCCACCCAGCTAACCTGTCTTACCCTCCACCCAGCCTGTCCCAGCACCCCTGCCGTACCTGTCTTGTCAGAGTTGCAGAGGATGGTCTCCTTGTCGTGGGCCCCGGGGCCGTGCCTCACCCAGACAGACACGGTGAAGGGCTCCTTCAGGGAGCTGGTCACCACGCCCTCCGGCACCCTGACTGCCTGCGTGCCGTTAAACTCAAACACCTGGTCGCTGTCGTGGCCGTTGTCTGTGGGCAGACCCACTGTCCAGTTAGCTGAGCTACTGGGGGCAGGGAGGAGCTCAACTGTGCCGCTGCTGGCACCTGGGGGACACACAGATAAACACAGTCAGGAACACAAATATAAACACACACAGATAAACACACACAGATAAACACAGTTAGGAACACAAATACACACACACAGATAAACACACACACAGTTAGGAACACAAATACACACACACAGATAAACACAGAGTCACACACAGACAAACAGATAAACACACACACAGATAAACGTACACACAGTTAGGAACACAAATACACAAACACACAGATAAAAACGCACACACACACACACACACACACAGACACAGACACAGACACACACACAGCTCACCACATAGCTTGTGAAGAGACTTCTCAGAGTAGGTGTCTCTGTCACAGCCCTTTCCAATGTGATTGGTCTCTAGCTCGATGCTGGCCTGGATGGAGGTGATTGGCTCGTCGCAGGTCTCCAAGTGCATGCTGGGAAAGAGGGCCAGGCTGCCGGTGCCAGGCTCATACTCGATCCTCTTGTTGAATCCTGAGAAATGAGAAGGAGAGAGAGGGAGGGAGAGAGAGAGGGAGAGAGAGGGAGGGAGA
>BROE01000021.1:2457453-2509481 GCA_036571765.1 Plecoglossus altivelis | reverse complement strand
AGAGAGAGAGAGAGAGAGAGAGGGAGGCAGAGGGAGATAGAAAGAGAGAGGGGGAGGGAGAAAGAGAGAGAGGGAGGGAGAGAGGGAGAGAGAGGGAGAGAGAGGGAGAGAGAAAGAGAGAGGGAGGGAGAGAGGGAGAAAGAGAGAGAGAGAGGGAGAGATGGAGAGAGAGGGAGAGAGAAAGGGAGAAAAAGTGAGAAAGAAAGAGAAAATGAAAGAGAGAGATAGAGACAGAGGAAGGGAGAGAGGGAGGGAGAGTGAGACAGTATTAAAGGAGGAGGGAGGAAGACAGGAGAGAAAGACAGGATGTAGACATTGTCATCCAAATATTCCATTATCGCACAAATGAAAAAGATCCATTCCCGGCTGCTGCAAGTGCTATGGCTCTCTCACCAGACAATACAAGCTGAGGTCCACTGACCTCCTGACAATAGACAACTGTTCAGGGCCTCTTTCAGCACCGTTAAGTGCCTGTATCATTTACCCAGACACTCCCATGCTGTAAAGCTATCTGGCTGGGAGGCTGGGGAGAAGGGAGAGGCTGGGGAGGAGGGGGAGGAGGGAGAAGAGGGAGAGAAGGGAGAAGAGAGAGAGGAGGGAAGGGAGAGGACGGAGAAGAGAGAAAGGAGGGGAGGGAGAGGAGGGAGAGAAAAGGGAGGAGAAGAGAGAGAGGAGGGCAACGAGGTGAAGGGAGAGGAGGGAGAAAAAAGGGAGGAGAAGAGAGAGAGGAGGGAGACGAGGGCGAGGAGGCGGAGGCCGTTCGTACCCTGCCAGCCTGGCTTGCAGGTGGGCTTGATGCTGATCTTGACAAGGACGTCCTCTGACGCACGGTTCTTGCCGCAGTCGTACGCAGTCACGGTCAGCTTGTACATACGCTCCTTGCTGTAGTTCAGCTTCTCCGTGTTCTTGATGTAGCCTGGATTAAATCAAAAATGCAATACAAACAAAAATGAGAAGGATGGTCTTTCATTGTTGTTGATGAAGCTACAAGAGGGCTTGGATGTTCAGTAAACACTGCTGTTGAAAAGCAAGAAAAGAAAGACTAATAACTGTAAGAAGGCATGAAAGAGACGGCCAGTGAAGAGGCGCCAGTCAAGGTGAGACTTCAAAGGCGAAGCAACGCGCCGAATTCAAATCGACGGCTTAACGTCTCAAATGTTTGCTCAGATCAATTGAAAACGTCGTCATGACGATCGCCAGGTGCCATGAGCTCCTGGGCTATGTTTAAGCTCCAGGTTTGTGGGCAGGCAGTGTTGCCGGGCAGGGGGGGGGGGGGGTCCTTACCGTCCTTGTCGATGGTGAAGGGCACGTCGGGCGTGACGATCTCGTAGTTGCAGATCTGGCTGAACTGGAATGAGCAGTCTGCATCCACAGCCTCCACTTTCAGGATGCTGTCGTACTTCTTACCCTCGATGACGGTGGCCTTGTAGGATTTGTCCTTGAACACGGGGGAATACTCATTCACGTCGTTCACCTGGATGTGGACGGTGGCCCTGGAGAGACAGAAAAGGAGAAAGACGGACGTCAGAACGGCAGACAAAACACGAAACGTTCAGCAACGTTGAAAGAGAGGCAAGAGGATCAGACACTTCAAATCAAAGATTTAAAAACACTTAACAAGAAACATCTTTCTCGTTTGTTTTCAACAGGATAAAAGCACTCCGAAGCAGTTTTAGTCTTAATTGATCAAACACATTCCTATTGACTCTGATCACATTCATAGACTATTGAGGTTTGACTATGGGACTAATCAGATCGACAGAATTATAAAAGGATCGGTGACAGAAGCAGATATATATCTACACGACTGCTTGTCCATGGTAAAAATGGATTTTTAATTTAACTAAATCCAGTCAAAGAGAAAAGGTTGTGCTCATGCTGCGATCGACCGAACTTAGCAGGGCCGAGCACACATCCCTGCGGCACTCCGGCAGAACAGGACAGCTTTAGCTCAGGGCTGGAGACAAGAGGGCGCTGGGCCAAAACCCCCTGGGTACCTCACGTAGTTTAAAAGTCAGCAACTTTTAAAATATATATATACACAAACATACATATATACAGATTATATATACTAGTATGTATAATTAACACTAGTGTGTGTGTGTCTATATAAAAATACTAGCTTGTACATATAATGATGTTGTGTGTATATATATATAAAATACAAATGTATATATGTAATACTTGTATGTGTATATATAATACTAGTGTGCGTATGTGTATATAATATATATGCATGACAGCTGTGTACTCACTTGTGTGATTTCTTCATGTTGGCTCCATCAGGTCCCTCCCCACAGTCGTAAGCCTGGATGGTGAAGGTGTGGGCCTTCTGCAGCTCACAGTCAAGCTTGTCCTTGGCCCGGATCACGCCCTCCCCTGTGGACTTGTCCAGAACCACCGCCTCGAAGGGAACGTTCTGCCCGTGGATCCTGAAGCCACAGATCTCACCTGGACGAGAACCAAGAACCGAGAGAGACAGAACCGGGAGAACGCTCAGTAACAACCAAGGTAGAACCGTTCTCACAGCCTTAGAACAGGGGGGCGGGGGGAGGGGGGGGGTTATGTTAAACCAAAATATTAAGAAAACAAAGTTTAAAAATCAAACACAAATTCACACAAATTAAATCATATCAGCCAAAGGTTTTGGCAGCCAGAGGGTTTTGTACGTTGGGGTGGGAGGGGTGGAGGGTGTCTGGAGGGTGGAGAGTGTCTGTGGAGGAAGCCAAAAGCACTGTTGGATGGGTGAATTACTGGAAGGCAGGGTGGGGGTGGGGGGTGGGGTGACTTTTAGTATCCAAAAGCCTGAGTGTCCAAACCACTTGATAACATCGCATCCAGTCATGCAGGTAGAAACCGAAAAAAAGTGGATAGGCAATTCACAGGAGCACTTTCTGTCGCTGAGTAAACAACTGAGAACATCGAACCAAAAGGGAGGAGGGATTGCAAACGTGTGTCAGATCGATTAGAGTAACAAGCTCGGAAGAGTACAACCAAAAAACAAAACAAAAAAAGATTATAATTGTGGTGGAAGGAAACCAAAATGTAAATATAAGCATAATGAAACTGTGGTTCAGGACCCTTTCAGAGTTAGTCATCAAAACAACAAAAAAACTGACAAAGAAGCACAAACTGAAGAGGAAACAAAAATGAAGCAACTGGAACATTCTATCCGTTTAAGATTGGTTCATTTTAGATAGTGAGAAGTCTTCCTGTGCAATTTTGCCTCTTGCTCGAAACTACTAAGAAATGAAAACAAAATGATAAAGAGGACCAAAACAGTACAATAGCAGTAGTCAAAACGAAATCACTGGATGAGAACTGGGGGCTAGAAATATCAACTTGCTTGACATCCACGTCAAATGACAACTGCAGCCATGCTGTGGTGTAGATTAGCGCCAGAGAGAAACCTCCGTCAGTAGAAGACGAGAGAGACGTCAGAGCAGAGAGAGTTTGCATTAGTTAACAATCTCAGCAACTTGGCTTGGGAGACTGGGTAAGACATAAGGCCAGTGGTAACTAATACCATTAGAAGTCATCAAACCAGTACAGTTGTAATGATAATCAGGCTTGTTAAAGCTCCTTCGAAATAGTCAATGTCTGACTTGTAGGTCCTCATGTAAGACAGAATTGAGAGTATAATTGTGGAGATGATGCCAATGTCGTTTACTTTAAGGTTTGTCCAATGGGCACTCAGAGTCCAGCTTTTATTACAATTGTAGGTCCAATCTTTCAATTCAGTCTCTTAGGTGAAGAGAAATCTGAAATGGATTTGAATATTGCGTTGTTTGGATTTTTGGGATCAACAACTGTTTGTTATTGTGTTTTTTTAGTTACATCCATGATTGGCTGAAACACTGTTAGGATCTGCAAACTACAATGGATGCCTCATGCACAGATATTTCTAAGCACGATTTACCCCCACATCACACTTTTCATCCAGCTGTTTGCATTTCCAGAAATTTTGAGGGGTGAGGAAAAAAAACAACATATAAAAGTAGACAAACCAAATGAGGAGGAGATCACTGAGCATGACAGAAGGTTCTGTTTAGAGTGCAGATGCTATTTTGCGTTAGTGGGTTAATAAACCAAAAGAAAACTGAGTACAAGGCAGTAGAAGGAGCCCATCATCACCTTCTTTGGTGAAGGTCACCTCAAAACTTTCTACAAAAGGGAGAGAGAAGATAAACCCAAGTCAGTTAAGGAAAGTTTGATGAGCAGATATTAGACAGACAGCGAGAGAGAGAGCGAGAGAGAGAGAGAGAGAGAGAGCAAGAGAGAGAGAGAGAGAGAGAGCAAGACAGAGCAAGAGAGAGCAAGAGAGAGAGCGAGAGAGAGCAAAAGAGAGCAAGAGAGAGAAGAGAGGCAGAAAGAGAGAGGACAGGATACATACAGGTATAAGCCAAATAGGATACACATTCACATTGAAGAAAGTTTAGATTTCAAGTTTGAAGTGAGAAAGTCCTCATATCCACTGAAGAGACCAATACAAATCAACTGAATCCTTGTTTTCCACGTATGGTCAAAACCAATGCAGAGACAACCGTGTCTCTAAGAGTAAAACCAGACGATTCTGTCAAACATCACATGACAATACTGAAATCCCGCCTTCTCCTCGTATCGAAATCTAGAGAGGCCGCGATGGGCTTGGTTGTCAGGCTGTTCCAAGCCTCTCGTGGGTTAAGCTGTCTGCTTTTGTTTTCACCCAGACAATTAGAAATGGATTTCTCATTAGAGGCTGCTGTTCGGGGCCGGTCATGCGTTGGCCCTTCCTCCCTCCCCCCTCTACCCAGGATAATGACCTTCTCACTGGGACTCTGGGAATCTCACAACAAGGCACTTCCAGACCCTCAGCTCCATCTACAACCCCCCCTCCCTCCCTCCCTCCCTCCCTCCCTCACCGCCCACCTCCACTTCCACCACTCTTTTCTCTTTTCCAGCCATGCAGCACAATCCAATTGATTCAAGGCCCCCCCTTAAACTGCACTGCAAACACCTACAATTCTCCCAAGTCGGTCGGAGCAGATTGGAGAGGGAGTTTTTTGAGAGTTTTTCGAGTAGGGAAACACTGACGAGTAGGTTTGTGAACTACACCTGAGGCATGATGACCTACACCTGAGGCGTGGTGACGTACACATGAGGCATGATGACCTACACCTAAGGCGTGTTGACCTAATAGAGACCTATAGGACCGGGCCTCTCTCCCACCACGCTGCCGTTTTCAAAAGCTGTTCCTTCAACAAACAAAAAAACAAGCAGAAACTGCTTGGTTTCCGAACGCCATCCCTTTTTCTTCGGAAGAGTAATTATCGGTCCCGCAGTGAAAGTGACACAAAAGCTTTGTTTCAGAGGTACAGTTGGAACGAGGACTAGGTAATGAGGAGACTTGTTCTATAGAGCTGCATCTTTGCTTCTTGTTCACCAGGAAACATGTAACCCAAATCCTACAGATAAATGTTCCCCCGTTTGTTTCCCTCCAGTTCTGGGGCACCGACACGCACGGCTAACCTCGCCTTTTACCAAACCCCCATCGATCTACTTAGTCTTCAACATCATTGGTTGGCTTCCCGGTGGGCCTAGCGCGATTGGTCGAGAGGCCCGGAGACGGTAACCCCTGGCGCCACGTGACGACGGCCTGTTTGCTCGTGGGACACGCTGTCCGGTTACACCAAGCCGATCTTCAAAGAGAAACTCCGCACAAAGAAGAAACCAGCGCCGACAGCTCGTTATTGAACTTCGGTGCAGCTCAACAGAACGAGGGTACCATGTGATGGAGGTGAATCATTTTACATCCCAGCTCTTTACCAAGCAGATCAGGCTGCCCTGGCATCCGAATCGAACGTACCCTGAGTTCAAACCTGCTCTGGTGTGCAAATCAAACACCAGAGTAGCCGGATAAGGGACGGAGGAATCCTTAGAATGTTGACCGTCCTAAACGGAACCTTCTAGAAGATGTGGGGGGTGTTTGATTCCATCCTCAGCCAGCAAACACGCTCACCTCTGCTGACAAAGCACAGTCCTTAAGAGATGTAAGCTGTGATAAGAGGCGATGAGAGGGGTGGAGGGAGGGTGCTGGGGGCGTGACAGGGAAGGAGGGTTACTAAGGATCACAGTCTCCATGGGATGGGGTGGAGGGGAAGCCATGTTGCTTTGAACCCAGGCCAAACTTGATCTCTCTGTGATTAACCAAAACAAATAAAAACTTGTTGGGGCCTAAACTATAGCTGTTTTGGCACATGTGTGTGAAAGGTGCCTCTTCCTTGGAGGTCACCATTAAAAGAAAAATGCTGATTGATCTGGATATGAAAGAGGGACCAGCTGGAGTACAATGCCACGAACATGCTGACAAGAAAGATTTAATCAAAGTCCATGCGGACAGAGTGGCTTTAGAATGCATCTGTGTTCCGGAACTGGTGTTCCGGAACTAGTACGGCAGCCACCAATCTCACTCATTAGAGGGTCTGGTTTATCGTGGTTAAAAATGGCTTGTGTATAGCTCAGTAACCCTAACCCTATCATTCTAAAGATCATTCCAATCGCCCCAATTCCTTCCACGTTGTTCTGGCTTAACATACCGGGTCTTGATTTAGTCATATTCCAACCTTGAGGATACTGTCCTTCCTGTTCGTTCAAGCACACCAGGAAACGTCAACAAGCAAAGACATCAGACGTCAGAGGACAGAGAGACCCCAGCAAACCTGCTCTCACCTGCGTAGCGAAGAGGAGCGTCCTTATCCAGGGCGATGAGCGGAGGGTCCAAGAGAACTTTGTCGTCATTTTCGGTGACAATACCGTGGTACGTAGTATCAATCCAGGGTTTGTGCTTATTAACTGCAGGGGAAGAGAGGAGAGAGAATTCGTGTGAATGTCATGACAGCCAAGCCCTTTTGAATCTTCAGGTGAACGTAGGAATGTAAAAAAAAAAAAAGATGTAATCTTTTTCAGGGGTCATTAAGGACAGACTCGTTCAAGGTCCATGGTGACTGTGTTCCACTGTCACCAAAACATGGGTTTCCACAGATGAATACAAAATCCTCTGTTGGAGCAGTATATTGCAGGTAATATCTGACCATATCATATATAACCAGGCAATATCTGACCAGGTAATATCTGATCAGATAATATATAACCAGGTAATATCTGACCAGGTAACATCTGACCAGGCAACATCTGACCAGGTAACATCTGACCAGGTAACATCTGACCAGGTAACATCTGACCAGGTAACATCTGACCAGGTAACATCTGACCAGATAATGTATGACCAGGCAATATCTTTGGGAACAGACACTCAGTCAGGCTGTGCAGCACAGCCGGTGTGGTCCTGACAGTAGCGTCAACCGACCAATCCCAGCACAGCAATCCAGCAGACTGACACTTTGGCTCGTTAAAGCGTCATGCTCCGTTGGCCCGGGCAACCGCCCAGCTGCCGGCGAGAATCTGTTTTAGCTGGCGACAGCAGAAAAAACAAGCAGCGACCAACACATTCGGGGCCAGATCACTTAAAACTGTGTTTGTGTGTCCTTGTGCTACTGTGTGTGTATGAATATATATACACCGTATCTGTCTGTGTGTGTGTATATAGGAATGTGTGTGTGTGTGTGTATAAGAATGTGTGTGTGTGTGTGTATAGGAATGTGTGTTTGTGTGTGTGTTTATAGGAATGTGTGTGTGTGTTTGTGTATAGGAATGTGTGTGTGTGTGTTTGTGTTGAGAGAGGCGAGTGTGCACTCTTACAGGATAATATGTGCTTCCTCCTGTTCATAAGATTTCCCGAGACGGTAACTAACGACGACATCCCTGGACTTAACACCATCAGAAGTTGCATAGTTACATAATGTGGTTATTCAGTCTCTAAAAACGGAGTAATCTGCTTCAATCTAAACCAGTTCTAGGGTGTGATAGGCAAGCAGTGTTGTATTGTTGTCCACTGAAGTGTAGCTCACACAAATAGACAAATCTATTTACTCACACAAGTAGACCAGACTGTTATGATGTTCTCAAATCACAGAGAGACAGATGGGTTTTAACGATGCACAACTGCAGGAGATTCCATTCTATAAATGTATTACTGGGGTCAGAGAAAATTATATAGCGTATAATAATGCCATATTAAGATAATACATTTGTATGTATCCAACTGATTTGTTATTAAACATAGGAGCGTAAGCTTCATTTCCCACTCATTTGAAACAACAATCTGTTTCCCGCAGTTTTTAAGAAAATGATATTCAATATCCGCAACGGCAGTTTTAAAAAGCCGTCCGACCTGAAAACAAGTGTACTCGCCTCAACCATCACGTTTCAACCGGTCAATTAGCCTTACTGTCGTTTAGGAGAGCGGCCAGTTGTAGACACAAATGTTCAGTTTACCATAAAGAATTGATTAAGCACATACACGCCTTGAAGACTAGCAAGTAGCCTACTGGCGTGATCTGAAGTGTGTTCTCTTTCTAAACAGATTGTCAGACTAGACTACTACAATAATCTGCTTTAACTCCGATCAGGGCATTTTCTAGCCTGAGAAGGTTAACAAGTCTTGAATGTTATTTTGTCGAATATGTAGCTAGTTCAAATGGACTGCTAGGTACATCCATGGTTGTATTTTGGGAGAGAAACCTGAACTGAAGCGGAGAATTTACGTATCTTTAACTGCTCCCTACCGGAAGTTGTTGATTTGAACCGCCGTTATTCTACTACGTCTAAAGTCACATCGATATTGCAGCGAATCCGCCGTGGCACACACTGCAGGTTGAAAATCACCGCTGACAAAACGTTACAATATCTTTAACTAGATCGGACCAATAACCAACAGCGGTCACAAAATAAAACCTTGAAAAAACAAAACAATGCTACGGTTCACAATCAAATCAGAACGAACCGTCAATACTCAACACGAATGAGATGGAAGTAGACATAGCCTATTTTCCCTGCTTCCTAAAGCTCTTAACGCATATACCGGCACACGGCTTCTAGGAAATGTGCTTAAGCTAAAATGATTGAATTTGCAGTGTGAAATCCAACACATCATTTACAATACGTTGTGTGAAATTGACGACAGACCCTCAAAGACCAGACATCTTTATCACCCCCTCGCCATGCTAGAGTAAACGTGCTTAACATCTGCTGTGCAGCTTTCGTTTACACAGACAGCATGTGACATACGAGAGCAACACACAAACCGAGCGTTCATTTGCACAAACTGCCGCAACTATTTTTCATTCCTGACGTTACTAATGGGTCAATTTAGGAACCCTCAACGTTTGCGGCCTAGCGCTAATGCTTAACTATTATCGTTATTAGGGGAGAGGTTTAGAGCCAAACTTCAAAGGAAATTGAAGCTTTGGGCCCTTAGATGCAAAGGAGATTAGAGAAGGGTCTCTGAAGGAGATGATGGGATTTTTTTTAGAGGGGCTTGATGTTGTTCTCTAACATAACACTTGGCAGGGTGGGTTATTTAGCATGGCTATCCGCCAGTCCCTTACTTTCATTTTATTAGGTCGCCAATGATCCTATTATGTGTGCATGTGCACTGCTGTTTCGATTGCATCCAGAGGGTCTATGTAACCAACTCCCAAATGGAAGCACTTGCATGATAACATAAAATAAGATGAAAATGTTCACTTCCACCGTTATGCTTTTCTACTGCCTGAAATGATCGCTACTGGAAACAGTCACACGCGAAACAACTACCGCAAATCTACCCGTCGCATTTTAATCACTGCAACTTAGCGACGATAACAATCAGCCATTTTGAAGCGTTTTAGACAAAGGGCAGATGGTCGGAAGGCAAGGTCTTATTTAAGCGTTGGGTAAAACATAATACTTCCTGTAGTCAAATGTTTCATCTCAACAGACGCATATGCAAGGTAGATGTAGGTCGCAGTTATATAAGGTATGTTTTCTTAGTTTGATAGTAGTGCATGTGAATATGAATCACATCGTTCGCTACATACTGCGGACCATATCCACCATAGATAACCTCCTGGAATTAGTTGTTTTTCCAAAACACATACATCAAACAAATATACAGAGACTGGGAAGGGGGGGGGATTACAATTTACAGACATGCAGACTTTTAAGGAGACTAATTCAACATTCCGGAGTGCCCCACAATTCTGATTCTGATGAGATTAATTCAACATTCCGGAGTGCCCCACAATTCTGATTCTGATGAGACTAATTCAACATTCCGGAGTGCCCCACCATTCTGATTCTGATGAGATTAATTCAACATTCCGGAGTGCCCCACAAGCAGAGAGACGTAGCCCAGGCTAATTAAGTCCATTTAATGGGCTTAATGACCAAGCAGCAAAGACGATTGGAACGGTTAAAGGGGTACGGATGTGGGAGAACCCTTGAGATCTCTGCGATTGTGCCAGCTAAGGGAATTGATAAGCGATCTTATCCAGGAGTCATCCGGAACATACGTAGGGCTGACCCGAAGTGGAAATAAACACGTGTTTATATTCACAGCAGGGTCACAATGCGGGGGCCGCCAATTAAGTGTACATCGATTGTAGTTACAGCAACTGAACAAAGTCACAGAGTAACAGCATCCGGAAACCAACAGGACACCCAAACAAACAGCAACCTGCCCAGACATTCACCTCAGACGAGACCACCTTGACTCCGGAGCGTTTAGCGAGAGTACCTGTGGGGGTTGTAGACTGTCAGACACGGAGGACCCAAACACCAAACTACCTGTTCCCTCATTACCTTAGGAGCAGAGGGCAGGGCACGACAACATGCAATTCAGCTGCTGCTGCTGTCACTACAACAACAGTAGCAGTCTATGCTAGCTGCACAGATGGCAAACCAGCTCATGGCCCAAGATCTCAACAGTACCTAGTATTACAATCCTGTTACCCATCAAGTCCACGTATCGGCATGTAATCCCATAATGGGATGCCGATGGTTCTTTATCTTGACAAGGTCAAGGACCGGAGAGACGTTGCTTTTATGATGTCTTTTGGGGGCCAGAATAACCCGCTACTATGTTTGAACGCAGACACTGACACTCCCACAATGAAACATTTCGATTGTATGTGTTAGATTTAACCCAGATAAAACACGAAATCTTTCATGGTTCCTGTGCAGCATGACTGCACATTTCAGTGCCAAACAGCGGGCAGGGTAAAAATATAACCTGCTTTATTTCAGGGTTCAATGTGGGGCCTTTTTGACCCTAAGGACAAGGGCAGTTTCAGGATTTGGAGAAAGCACGAACCAAAAGCACTGCTCGTACGAGGATTGGGCGGTACATGCTGAGGATAAACACAGGCTTACGTTGTGAGAGACGACTGCTTGAAATGCCTGGCGGTCATTGGAGTGTGTGGAGGTGATTGTTTTGACAGTGCCTCAGCGCAGTTGCCGTGGCAGCGAGCTCTGCTGGATGTTCGGGCTGACAGGATGACAGGCACTGTCACGAGTCAGAGATGGAAGTTTGTCCATCTGAATCACAGCTGACTTCAAGGAGAAGTCGGGAGAAGATAATCCATGATGGATGTGGCTTTGAGGTGCTCTTCTGGAAGGACATTTGCTGCTACGCATTTTAAAATATCTTCAAGTATTTACTTTTGGGTGCGTGTATGTTTTTTACCCCTCCATTTTAAGGCGTTCATCTACAGAACCCACAGTTTTTAGTTTTGCTTGTCGAGGAAATAAGAGACATCCGTTTAATATCTCAGTTTTTGACTGTATTTACCAGTGAATCTACTGGTTTCTCTGGTGTAAGATCATCTTGGTTTCTTTCCTCATATTCTGCCCTCAGCTTTGAGGAATCGTCTGCAATTATACGTTGCGTGCCTGCGTCACACTTTTTGAAATGCTAAATTCATCTCCTTCTCTTCAAAAGCAAGGGGATAAGTGCGTCATACTGGGCTTTGCTACTGTAGGAAAAGGACTGTTTACTCTGAGTAGAGCCAAGCAAACCAGGTGTTCGTTTGTATCTGTGATAAAATACCCGCTATCTGAACTTCCCTTTTTTAACGTTTGTGGAGAGAGTGACTTGGTTTTCCAGTCTGTGTTAGTGTGTGAGAGCACTCTGTCTGCCCTCAGTCTGTGTTTGAACACGCAGACACAGACATGACTGTTAGAGGTGGGCCACTGCCAAAAAAAGGGGTTTAAAAAGTAGAAAGTATTTCTTTTAAACGTGAGACTTTTATCAGCGCTTGACCACAAGGGTGATTCTCCTTTGGTGATGGCTTTACCAGAGGACGTGGCCCTGCTCATTGTCAACCAAACTCCATTCATTCAAGTCCATGCAGACTGCCACAGACACAGATCTCCTTGTATCCCAGTGTATTCTTATTCCTTAGCAGCTATACCAATACGGTTTGACCTTTATAGCTTTGCCGATACACATCCTGTGAGAATTACAGGGTCACAATAGGACCTTGTAATCCTGCATTACAAAAGCACGCCCGCACACACACACACACACACAGATACACTCCCAGTGACACGCATGCAGAAACACTCCCAGTTACACACACACGCAGATACACTCCCAGTTACACACACACACACTCCCAGTTACACACACATATACACTCCCAGTTACAAACACACACACACATACACTCCCAGTTACAAACACACACACGCACAGATACACTCCCAGTTACACACGCACACACACACACACACACAGATACACTCCCAGTTACACACACACACGCACACACACACACACACACAGATACACTCCCAGTTACACACGCACGCACGCACACACACAGATACACTCCCGGTTACACACGCACGCACGCACACACACACACAGATACACTCCCAGTTACACACACCACACGCACATTAGGACGTCTCTTCCACAAGTGGGAACAGAAAACACCATTGAGAGATGACGCAGCTCTCAGTTCGCTGTATCTCCATCCTGAACCTCCGCAAGCGTCAAACCCTCCAGACGGTCGTCACTGCTTGGCAAGATAAGGCCGGTGTATTGACCGGCTTCTGCTTCCCCGGAGCTTAACGGGAGAATTATACCACCCCACCACCCCATCACCACACCACCACACCACCCCCACCTCCCCCCAGCGGTGCCAGCCTCTGCCATCAGACAGTTGGTCTGTGGTAATCAGATGAACTCTGATCATGATGCTGTTGCGTAATAACTACGCTGGGAGCTAAGTTGTCAGACGTGAAGCACCGGATTTCCATTTCGCGGTCCAAGTTCGGAAAGATTTCCATTCCAGGGCGACCTCAGTAGCCCAATGGTTAACCTTGGCGCTCTCTTCGGAGGTCAGAATGACCCGGAACTACGCTGAATGCGCACACGCACATTGAGACGTGTGCGTGTGCATCCACGGACACGCACATCCACAATGAGACGTTTAGATTGTATGTTCTTGATTGAATTCAGATAAAACCAAATCTTTCTGATTCATGTGCAGCATAACCCATACCCCGTGCCCAAAAGGGTGTAGGGTAAAAATGGAATTAACCTGCTTTATTTCAGGGTTGAAGATGAGGTCTTTTTGACCCTTAAGACAGGGTGAGTTACAGAATTAGAAGAGGGCGCAAGGGTTAAGAGTATAGCAGCATGCAGGTGGAGACTTTTACTGCAGAGGCCTGGGTTCAAATCAGGGCATGTTTTCCTCAAACTTAATAGTATTTAATTTATCAAAAACAGGTATATGAAGATCTCTCCCTCTCATCTTAAATCCTTTACATCCTCCTTCTAGGCTATCTGTCTCTATCTCTATCTCTCCCTCTCTATCTCTCCCTCTCTATCTCCACCTCCCTCCATTCATAATATCAAAAAAGGTTCGCTCCTTACCACCCTCTAGCTCAAACCATATTCAAGTATCTGCTCCTCTCATGAATCTTATCTACATCCTCTCTTTCTGGCTACTCTCTCCTCCAACCTCTTCTTCATATCTCATACTCTTCTTCCCTGCGCTCTATCTCTCCATCTCCTCTTTTCTCTACCGCTCTCTATCTCTCCCTCTCTTATACATGTCATTCTTTCCCTCTCTATGCTCTACTGCTCTTTAGTCTCTCCCTCTCTATCTTCTCACACCTTGCGACGTTCTTATTTTCTCATTGTCTTTTGCTACTGACCTCTCCCATTTTTTTTTCTCTTTCTCTCTTTTCTCTTTCTCTAATCTCTCCCTCTCTTTCTTCTCAAAATTCCTATCTCTATCTCATCCCCTTCTCATATACTTCTTACCTCTCTTATCTCTCTCTCTTCCCTCTCTCTCTCTTTCTCTCTCTCTCTCTATCTCTCCTCTCTATCTCTTCCTTTCTTGCCGTGTCTGCGGTTTCGCACGCTCAATTAAAACTGTCGGATATAAATAGCGCTGAAAAATGCTCATTAATATTAAATAAAATAAAGTATAATAGAGTTTTAAAGAAAGCTTTCCATTTTAACCGCCAGCACTGTGTCCCCACCCAACCTCATCTCCCCTCTGAAGTCCCTGCTAAGATCTTAACCCAAAAGTGGCAGATATTAAGCGGGTGGTAAGTGTTGCTAGGCGGTATCCGATTCATTCTCCTGGCTAGAAGCTTTATCTCCAGCGAGCAGGTGAGGACTAGCCTCTCTGACCGTCGCCACCCATCCAGGGAGCCACATCAAGCTCCGCTTGGAGATACCTCCTGACCAGAAAAACCCAAGAAAAGTTGAAAAGATGAAAAACCACTGGATGAAATCCACACGAAGGATTCCGCCGATCCGAATTCAAAGACACGGGCGGCCTTTGTGCTGGTGAGTGTGCTTGTTCACTTCATTGACCAGGAGTTCAATCAATGAACTCAATCAGGCCCTTGCTTGAAAACACACTGGGCAGCACGTGTGTGTTTGCTCTGCCGAGGGAGTCTGAAGGCTTCTGAACCGCGAGCCACAGAGCTAACACTGTTCTGGGGAGCGTCTGGAGCCCATGGCCTTGGGGCTCCTCTCTCCCCAAACATCTTCTCACACAGGGGACCCTCAGTCAGACTAATAAGCCAAAGCGTTTGTTTGTCCACTGGGCAGTCACAACCGATGCCCCGCTCCCACCCTCCCCTCCCCCCCCCCCAGGCCCCACCAGCCTCCAGCAGGTTATGGGGTCTTACTATGGTGGGGGTGGGTACGGAGAGGGGCTGAATGCTACTCAATCACCTCTCTGTGAAGGGAACACACAAAGGACCAGTGAGAGGAGTGCACTGAACAGCACCTAAAGAACTTGGTAGTGTGCGTATCTGTGTATGTGAGCGCGTGTACATATGAGCACATGTGTTTTTCTATTTATGTGTGTGTACGTGTACATATGTGTGCGCGAGTGCGTGTATATGCATGCGTGTGCTTGTGTGTGTGTGC
Source organism: Plecoglossus altivelis (assembly GCA_036571765.1). Classification (NCBI taxonomy): domain Eukaryota; kingdom Metazoa; phylum Chordata; class Actinopteri; order Osmeriformes; family Plecoglossidae; genus Plecoglossus; species Plecoglossus altivelis. The sequence goes on along the minus strand of BROE01000021.1, from coordinate 2,494,162 downwards.
TTGTGTGTGTGTGTATGTGTGAGTCTGCTTGCGTGTGCGTGTGCTTGTGTGTATACGTGAGCGTGTGCTTGTGTGTGTGTATATGTGTGTGTGTGTATATGTGTGTGTGTGTGTGTGTATATGTGTGTGTGTGTATATATGTGTGTGTGGGTGTGTATGTGTGTGTTTAAGTGTGCGTGTGCTTGTGTGTGTGTGTGTATGTGTGCGTGTGCTTGTGTGTGTGTGTGTATGTGTGCTTGTATGTGTGTGTGTGCTTGCGCCTATGTGACCCCCGCGGCAGTGCTCCGGCAGTGTGTTCTCTTGTTACCCGTTTCCCAGGGTACCTTGTGGTGTTGATGTGTTCAGACACAATGCACCACAGAGGTTGTACTCCTCTCAGCTCGCCGGAGGAGGTGCCACACCCTATCAGATGCTCTTTGTCACCCTGGAAGAGCAGTAAAAACTCTTGACCCAGGGTTTGCATTACACTGCCTTGTGAACTCCGATGAGATGAGATACAGGAGTTCCCACCAGTAAGGGCATTGTTAAATCATTGTAGTGACTGACGCACGGTCAGCATTCAGGATCAAACACGTATCTGTATGTATCTAATGCTGGAGGACTCAACATGCACTGCCTGTTCCATTGAATGGATTCTGGTTCGATGGCAGCTGATGTAATCTTGCTGCGTAGAAACCACAGGAATACAGCACTGATCAGCACGGGTGAAGGCTGCACCAACCTTTAAAAGTGAAGGATTTTGCCACAGTATTCACTGTGGGTTGAGCACAGAAAAACAGCGTGTCTTGACAGAGCTTTGTGCATCTGCCTGAAGGGGCATCTCTCCAGACGAACTGTCTCATCATGAATCACCTGTCCTACTAAGAGGTTTACACAACCAAAAATGAACGCTACATATATATATATATATATATATATATATATATATATATATATATATATATATATATATATATATGCGTGTGTGTTTGGGAATGTGCAGACTCTGACAACAGCTTGACACAGATACCCAGGCAGCTGAGAGGAACGACTTAATATTCAGCATCCGATGACCCCTTTCTTGGCAGGTCACTAATTCAATTCAGCTCAAACCGAGCAACAAAGGGAAATAGCCTCTTTTGCTTCACATGAAGCCTGACTGAGGGAGACACGAGTCTACAAGACTGGGTTCCCTTTTTTTTTTTTACTTACAAAAAACAGACACAAAACCAAACTGAAATGTGTCGCATATCTACGTACTTAGGGAGGACTTTATCTGAGGAGGCATTCTATTCAGGCTGGGGTTGAGGCTCATGCAACAGTCACTGTATTGTGACATTCTCTATGAGACTATGGGTCTTAACTCTGCTGCTGGCAAAAGATCTTTTGTTCCAGACTGAATTCTCTGAATAAATGAGGCACCAAGATTCAAGAGTTAACTTTTGAGACATGGAGACCAGAAGGCCAAGCAAACAGTTTGGAGAGAGTGGAGAGCTAAGAAATACAGGATGGCCAACACTAATCTGATGCTCAAGTCTGAATTCACACACGGGCTAGATTTAGCACAGGATTTGGAGGAGACGATTTTTTGAATTTGAGATTCTCGCTCTTCATTTTCGTGTCCTGAATCAACAGTTTTTGACTCCAGATGGATATCTCTAAATGTCCTCACACACACACACACACACACACACACAAAAGATTAATCCACATTGAGGACGGCTGCCATTTTATTCTGAACTTCCAAACTGGTTAGAACTAACATTCACTATAACAAACCTCCTTGGCCCATGTACAAAAACTAACTAATGTTATTTTTCTGGTAAAGCAGACCTGTGAACTGACAGTGAAATAAAAGCAGAACAATGATCTGAAAGCGAGCTGTATGGCAGCAAGAAAACAAAGCAGGCATTGTCATCTTTTCATGACATAGTTTAACAGCGACCGACAAATAAGACTTCATGTGTATTTTGTGGACATCACAAAAGCTTTCAAGCAGGATCATGTTTTCACGTGAAGATCATGAAGTCTCATCTATCAACATCTCACATCTGTCCTTGTTACGATCTGGATTCCATCTCCACCTCCATACACAACGATTAACCAAGATGGATGAAGCTCAACGGTTAGGGTATTTGACTGCAGATGAAGTGGTTGCAGGTTCAAATCCCCCTGGCTTAACTCCACATAGCTTCGGATCAAAGCATCTGCCACATGAATACATCACTGCCGTCATCATTTTCAGAGATCTTCAAAGAATTAAATGCAACGGTGCTTAACCACTGCTTCTTACAAGCACACAAACAACAACAGCACCGCAGATCATCTGGCGTGCATCCTTTCGTTGCCAAGGGCGATGCTCGGCCGCGCGGCAACGCGGCAACGCACCCCAGCCTGATCCAGCGCGCGCTTCGATCAAGCATATCTCCTGCACCAGAACGCTCGTTTGTCATCTCTCTAAACTACGGCAGGCTAGAGAGAACAATTTGCTCGTCGGTTAAACTTGCTAATTCTTTGACGATCAAGCCACAGGGTCCTTCTGATGCCAGAGGCTTTTCAGTCTGAGCAGAGAAGAAGAGGCTATGTGTCGTAGCTAGCTCTGCTAACAGCTCTGCTAACAGCTCTGCTAACAGCTCTGCTAACAGCTCTGCAGCAAGCTCTGCTAGCTAGCTCTGCTAAGAGCTCTGCAGCAAGCTCTGCTAGCTAGCTCTGCTAACAGACTGGTCGGTGGGACGGACAGAGAAGAACACCGAGAGATGAACCACCTCAAGGCCACAACCCTCAAATAAATCCTGGGTAGGGTTATTGGGTAGGGTTCCTGGGTAGGGTTCTTGGGTAGGGTTCCTGGGTAGGGTACCTGGGTAGGGTACCTGGGTAGGGTACCTGGGTAGGGTACCTGGGTAGGGTAACTCGATAGGGTTCTTGGGTAGGGTACCTGGATAGGGTTCCTGGGTAGGGTTATTGGGTAGGGTTCTTGGGTAGGGTTCCCTCAGCTTTCAGCGATGACCATATTCATCAAACATTATGATGGGATCCCATATGAGAGAGGGAAGGGAGGTGGGAAGGGAGGTTGGAAGGGATGTGTTGCATGAGTTGGGAATTACAACTTATAACCGTAAGAAAACGACATGGATTCTTGTAAAGTACGTGTCTGGAATGAGAACGAGAGACGGATTCCAGACTGTATTTCTCTGGGTGATTAGGAATGTGTGACTGTTTCTGTCGTAGAAACATGTTGTCTTTAGCCACAGACAGACCATGTCAGGGAACTCACCTAGGATTTACAGCGTCTTTCACCAACGGGGAAAGTTCTCGGTTGCCGTGGAGGTTTGGCATTGTGCACCCTCCAATTTACAGACTGCGTGTCAGTCGTTTTAAGGCCTGTGGTCTCAACCATGGTAATCGGGGACTGCTGTTTTTTATGTTGTAGAACAGAGGTGTCCAATCCTGGTCCTCGAGAGCCACTGTCCTGACAGTTATAGATGTTTCCCTGCTCCAGTACACCTGATTCTAATGAATGGTCATTATGAAGCTTCCACAGAACTTGATAATGACCCATTCATTAGAATCAGATGTGTTGGAGCAGGGAAACATCTTAAACGGTTGGGACAGTAGCCCTCGAGGACCAGGATTGGACACCCCTGTTCTAGATGTTTCCCTGCTCCAACACAACTGATTCAAATGTTTAGGCTCCAGACCTCGAGAACAAGCTGTTCATTTGAATTAGGTGTGTTGGAGCATTGAAAAGTCAACTCTAGAACACACAGGATAGCGTAACCCTGACGACCAGGGTTAAAGATCACTGTTCTAGGTCGTCTGTCATGATTAGCAGACATTTTGCTACCAGGCTACAACGATGACCCGACTTCCTGAATGTTCCCGACAGACCTTCGCCTCTGACATCACCGCCGCCGAACCTGAGCAAACGTTTGGGTTATGATAAGAGGACATTATCAGGGGCGACGACAGTCTCGTAACGGCAGACGTTCAACTGGGAGCGGAGAACTTCCTCAAGGGTTCTCTTACGCGTGAGAAAAAATACGGCATACCAGAGGACGGACAGCTGTGTCTTTGTGGTTGGAAAAAGCTAAACGGTTTAAATAAAACTGGAGTCGGAGGCGGTGGTGAACACAGACGACAACGATCCAAAGAGCACGCCTTTCTAGGGAACAAGAGCAAGGCAATTGACCTTTAGACAATAAAGATAAGCCGTCCACACAAGATGGCCATTTTCGCAGGTCTGTTCCCAGATAAGGGCAGGGAGGGTGGCAGGTGCAGAGCAAACACTTCAACAGGAAGGACACGCACGCTGTCCGGAGCCGAGTTTAACGATGATAAGCTTTGGCAGTAATCCACGTCATGATTTTTTCCAAACTGTAAACGGTTACAGAGTAGCCTAATTATCGAAATCGTTCACGTAAAAAATCTGAAATTTTTCTTGATTAAAAAAAACTAATTGAGCGGGAAACATCACACTACTTAGATTGATCTGACTGTTTCCGTCAGACGACTGTCTTGAACAGACCAGAAGGTTCGTAGTCGCCACATGGAATCAAGGTTGCTTGGAGCATAATTAATATTAATCCAATTATGGCATTGACAACGCTGGCCTCTCATTCTCGCATTCTCAGCTGGCTGACATGGCAACACGCTCGTCGGCTTCCTCCTTTTTCTCTCTCTGCAACTTTAATGAACGATCCTTCATTGAGGCATTCCATGCAGGCAGATGAGAGCAGTATGCCGCTTTTCATAACGAGGGGGTTTGGGTGGTATTTGTTTTGAGCATGAAAATGGGTGTGCCATCTATGAAGGGAGGAAAAAAGAGAATAGCTACCTTACCCGGTGTAGCGCGTAACTGCGCACCGCGTGCAGGAGAGGGCTACGCACCTGCCTTTACGTGAATAAAGTGAGTTCGGATTTAGAAGCTTCACATTGAAAGGTCAACAGAGACTTATCAATCACGAAGATAAATTGACGCCGGGAGGAGCAGTTCATCCTATACTATCGAACTGTCGACGCGTTTTGGGACGCCTTGCAGAACTAGCAAACCGTTTATAGGCCCATTTCTTTGTATTTCCAGATTGACAACAAACTAAAAACTCACAGTTGCACCTGTTTCTCTTTTTTTGTCACCGTATATTGCTAAGCTTGTGATAACAACACATTAATTTTTAAATCCAGCGACAGACAGAGCGGGTGAGGAGGATCTGCAATGCGTAGCCAAGAAGCTGAGACATTGTGCGCCGTAGCGCAGTCTAACTATACCAGGCAACGGAAACCCAAAATAACAATCAGCCTGTGCTCGCTTTTGGAAAACTGTTCATTATTTTAGGCTTTACCTAAAATAACCTAGCTTCACACTGGTGTTTTATGGCATCTAAATAATAGCCTGTAAGCTCAGAGTTCTTAGAACAATAAACCGTCAGTCAAGGGGATTGTGGGATTGTTTTTCGGGCTCAATATTGGTTATGAAATTAGACATCCGTACGATCTAATCGTTCAGAATATGATAAGAGTAGCTTAATACTGACACCCGAAACGGATTTACAGAGACAACGGTCCGTCCGTGGTTTTCTTGGCCCTGATATCGTTTCCTGATAGAAAGGAGTTCACTTTGTACCATAATAAAATCACAGCAAATGTGAAAGACAAACGATTAAATAAAGTTCGACCTCAAATGCTGGAACGCGGAACGTTAACGACATTCTAGAACGTTTTGTGTTGTGCACTGACAAGAGACCGACACTTAGGAGCGCATCAGTCTGAGCAATAAAGCGAACCATCCCTTACGGAGCAGGTTGAATTCAACATGCATCCCTTGCGGAACCCGTTTCAGCACCGTTGTTCAAAAAACAACGCCCCGATCATTTTTCATTGCAAATTTCACGTTTACGTCTCATTCCTCAGTGATAAGGTTCGCCGGAGAAGAGACGTAAGCGACAATTCTGTTAGATAAACCCTATCAAGAGCTTACCTTTGGCAGCCTCTGCCACACATAATAGTCCGAGGACTACTCCGACAACGGATGCAAATTGTTTATTCCCTCGGAACCGCATCCTGACTTCGAATTCGAACACTTAAAAACAAAAACCTCCCTTTTCGATCCTTGTCGTTTTAATAAAATGTTTCTCTCTCAAGAAAAGAATCCAGAGGATGTATTTCGGTAACCGCGATAGTTCTAAGATGGCCGACGCCACCGCCGCTCCGCTAGTGCTATTCCCTTCAATCGCTGTTCTCTCTCGCAGTTTTGCGGCTGTATCCAACGGGACCTGCGGGCAGTGACGTCAAAGCTGTTATTGTGGGAGTGCTTGCAGCTAGTGTAGCACAGGCGGTTAAACACAGATCGAGGGCCGAATACCTTGTGTTATTAGTTTTAGTGACAGGGGCCAGCGAGATGGACCATTTTTTCACCATTCCAAGTCAATAGTATTTGGTTTAATAATTAGGATCCTTGCTTACTCTGTGTTGTCTGTGTCGTTCTCTCTCTCTCTCTCTCTCTTCTCTCTCTATCTCTCTCCTCTCTCTCTCTCTCTCTCTCTCTCTCTCTCTCTCCCCCCCCCCCACACACACACACGCACACCGTCGCTCTTTCAATAACGTGTATTTTACCCTCCCTTTAACCATGAATGTTTGACCTGCTGTAGCTGCAGCAAGACTCTGCAGATGAAAACTTCTCCCTCAGCACGTGCAGACCACATCTGCTCCCCAGTTACACTGACGAGGCTATCATTAACCCTCGAAGACACACACAAAGAGTAAACCAAACATTCCTTCGGACCTCTGCACCTCCCTTCATCACAGAAGGATCACCCCCCGATCCACCCAATCTTGCAGTACCTCACCTCTCTGCCCCCTTTAACCAGATCACGTTTAGTTACACCAAACGAACTAAGTTAAATTAACTTAAATCACGTCTAGTTACACCAAACAAACTAAGTTAAACTAACTTAAATCACGTCTAAGTTAAACTAACTTAAATCACGTCTATGTTAAACTAACTTAATTGATTTGTGTCGAATGACAAAAGAAGGCCAGCCGGGTTAAGGATGCAGGTAGGATCTCCTCTTTAGCTTTCATCATGATCTCCTTGACTACATGAACCCCATGGACCATCGTTACAATGGCTCAGGCACTTCACTTTTGTATGCTAGCTCCTGTAATATATTTTTCCTCACCTTTCTTCACCTGTGTAACTGTGTGAGAATAGCTTGTCACAGAGCCAGTAAGGGCTGGGCTGGTGTAATCACCCTCAACAGAAGAGATGGAAGTGAAGTTGGCTGATCTGGACCAGGAACTTAAGAGCACAAAAATGGTCTCCTCCCATCTCCTGCTGGCATCTTCAAGACCATGGACTCACTGATTTAAAAAAAACTTTATGTGTATGTAATTATATTGAAGTCCTTTCATTCTATTTATTCACCAACCAATTTGCACAATTCAGGAAGGGGAGTTTGTCTTGACTGTATTAGTAATGAACAGACAGACAGGTGGATCGATACATGGATCAATAGATACATAGATAGATACATGGATGGATGATCAGAGACAGGCAGGCAGGCAGGCGGGCGGGCAGGCAGGCGGGCAGGCAGGCAGGCAGGCAGGCAGGCAGGCAGGCAGGCAGGCAGGCAGGCAGGCAGGGACACTTAAGTGTTGGGATATTTCTCAATCATAATGATTTAGGCCAGTGTCAGACAGGAGCTGTAGTTTAACCATCTAAACAGGAGCGAACAGTGCGATCCAGTAGCGTGCTGGGAAACAGCACAACCAACCCCAGAGTCCATTATCTGGATCAGTTGTCCAAACCGCAGTAAACAAAAGATCCTGTTGTTTTCCCTTGGCAAGACAGGGCCTGGCAGGGAGGGAGTTGATGGCCGTAGCACAGGCCAGCAGCCTGGTCACCAAACAGGACAAGAGACAAAGGGAGACTGTGGGGAGGACCGGAGAAAGACAGCCACCGTCTGCAAGACAACGAAGTAGAGTTGAGGACGTGTCACTTCCTCTGGGTTGTCCTCATAGTCTCGTCTGTCGTCCCCCCCCCCCCCCCGCTGAGGCTGACAGAGGTGACATCTCTCTCAGGGATTAACGAGCCAGTTCGATAAGGTAGGGTTTGGAGCCAAGTTATAAGTTAGATTTGGTAGTTGTTTGAAAGGTGCGCTGGGAAGGAGTTGGGGGGGGGGCTGGGGTTGGTGGGCTAACATTCACTCGATTGCCTTTTTGTCTTGTGATGGGTCCTTTGATTCACTCTAATCTGGTGGGTGTGTAGGTCTCTCCCTTCAGCTCCACCGCCGACCACAAACGAGGATATTACGGATAAGATTTATCAATTTATTAGGGTGAGTAGAGGTCACATGATCCCTCATGGCTGAATCCTCTCGTTCCACAGCGTCTCTCCGTCTCCAACTCGTCTGCTCCCTCCTCCAGTGGCTTTCATTTCCTCGCCGCCCCAGGTTCACGCCTGTCTGGAGATAATTCCGAGCGTGACTCAGACACAGACGAGAGAAGAGTGTGCTGGCCGTCCTCTGCTTTCTCTGCAGTCGTCGCGTGTCGGAAGGTTTCCATTACCAGGGGGGCCTCAGTGTCTCGATGTCACCTCGGCCTGCTGGTAATGAGTGTGTTTCAGACTGGGCTTCAGGCTAGGCTGGGCTGGTTCCTTGTCGGGTCGTGTGGTCGTAGATAGAGCGTGAAGCACTGTGTTATCGCAAAGGAATCAAAGTGGTTGCAACCATTAAGTTAAGCTTTTCCTCTCCTTGTTACGATCGCCAACCCGTCTCCTCTTCCTCTGGGGGCTGCCCCCCCCCCTAAGATTTATCAATTTATTAGGGTGAGTAGAGGTCACATGATCCCTCATGGCTGAATCCTCTCGTTCCACAGCGTCTCTCCGTCTCCAACTCGTCTGCTCCCTCCTCCAGTGGCTTTCATTTCCTCGCCGCCCCAGGTTCACGCCTGTCTGGAGATAATTCCGAGCGTGACTCAGACACAGACGAGAGAAGAGTGTGCTGGCCGTCCTCTGCTTTCTCTGCAGTCGTCGCGTGTCGGAAGGTTTCCATTACCAGGGGGGCCTCAGTGTCTCGATGTCACCTCGGCCTGCTGGTAATGAGTGTGTTTCAGACTGGGCTTCAGGCTAGGCTGGGCTGGTTCCTTGTCGGGTCGTGTGGTCGTAGATAGAGCGTGAAGCACTGTGTTATCGCAAAGGAATCAAAGTGGTTGCAACCATTAAGTTAAGCTTTTCCTCTCCTTGTTACGATCGCCAACCCGTCTCCTACTTCCCGGGGCTGCCCCCCCCCCCCCACGCTCCCCCTCCCTCCCCCCCCCCCCCCTTCTGCCCCTCCCTCCCTCCTTTCCCCTCCCCCCTCCCATCCCCTCCCCCCTTCCCCCCCTCTCCCCCATCCCTCCCCCCACTCCCCCCTCCTCTCTTGTTGTCGTCTGCCGACTGAAGATTTCTCCAGAAGGGGCTTTAACTGGACGTGGGAGGCTAATGACTTGGTTCTGGTTGTTTCTGTGACTGCAGGCATGGAGGGGGGGGGGAGTTATTTACAGGAAGCAGTAACATTCGCTCGTGCATTTTGGGTGTTTCACGTGGTACAAACACACCAACACATGCACACACACATGCACACACGCATACACACACACACACCCACACACGACCACTTACACACGCACAAACACACACATGCACCCACGCACACACACACATGGACCAACACACACACACTCGCACACACACACGTACACACACGCACGCAGGCACACACACACACACATGCAGGCGCACACACACACACACACTCACGTGGACACACACTCAAGTTAACGCTCTTGAATATGAATAAATGCATTTAGATATATTGCTCATAACTTCACATTGTGTGTGAGTAATTCAAGACACTCAGCCACTCAGTTTAATTCAGGATCATCACATACAGTAAAGTGCCTTGAATACATTTTCAAAATTCTTGGCAAGAAACTAAAGAAACTGTCCAGAAACTATGCAATCAAATCGGCCTCAAAGGAAATATTTAAGAAGTGGAGTTTAACAGTCATCCGGAAGACAGTCTGGCAGATAACTAAAACCAAGCTGCCTGTCTGATGGTTTCGCCTGCAGTCTCATCCATGTGTTCTCAACAGGGAACATTTAAAAGATAGAAAAAGAAGATAGAAATTCTATCGAGGAGAAATAGCAGCATTTACTGCAGCAGTGACAATAGAGACTAAGGAAGCTTGTCGATATCTAAAGCAGACGGAGACCAAGCACAAAGAGAGAACACTGGGTTTTGGTACCTGAATCATATGAATACAAGAATTCAAAAGCAATTCACAACCCTGACCGATTTCCCTCTCCCTCCCTCCCTCCCTCCCTCCCTCCCTCCCTCCTCTCATCCGCCGTTCGGTCGCACGTTGCTTCTCAAGGTTCTTTCAGAAAGGGAACGTGACCTCTCGCAGAACTAACTGTGCCCTCCTCGATTCGTTGAGCCGTCTGAAGCACTCGTCGGTGTTTCTCTGAAAGCCTCAGAATCTCCACGAACTCTAGACGGGGTTTCTACACACCTGGACTTGATAAGCATCTTTGAAGATGGAAAAAAAAAAAATCTGTTAATGTTTCTTTTTAGAAAAACCTGCCCCAACTCCCAGCCCTCCCAGCCCTCCCACCAACCCATAATAATCGAATTCTCTGTTGTGTTGCGCCATTTTGAATGGAGGCAACTGGTCAGATAAAGTACTTGACCCTGTGTGGGAGACTTGAGTGCATTCTGAATCAATTCAGAGGTAACCAACTGTCTCCTGGTGCCATCAAAGTCTATTGTGAACGCTGCAGTGACTGACAGAGTATTAAAAAACCTAGCTGGAGCCTGGCTACCTTGTACAATTCCTTTGTCTACCTGTACTTCTCTTTCTCGCTCTCTCTCTCTGTCTCTCTCTCTCTCTCTCTTTCTTTCTTTCTTTCTTTCTACTCATGTCTCCCCTTCACTATCTCTCTCTTTCTCTCTATCTATCTATCTATCTATCTATCTATCTGTCTATCTATCTATCTCTTTCTCTCTCTCTCTCTCTCTCTTGCTTTCTTTCTACACATGTCTCCCCTTCTCTCTCTCTTTCTCCCTCTCTCTACCTATCTATCTATCTATCTCTTTCTCTCTCTTTCTCTCTCTCTCCATGGGCACCTCAGTCTCAGGTATTGGTTTTACAGGAGACAACACCAAGACCTTCTGCCAGATGCATGTTTAGTGAGCGGAATGTCCACGTCGTACCTACGTTCTAGAACTCTCCACATTCCGTGTTTTGCATAGTTGGGACTCGGTCGTAACATGCATGATGCTGAAATTCCACAGGCAGGAGCATGTACGTTCACTATGCCTTTGCATCCGATGTATTCAGATTTGTGTTTGAATTTAGAATCCTAGACCTAACTTGATCCAACGGATGCTTTCATCCAAAGCACATACAAAGGATGTTTGTGTTTGGTGGGTGTGTGAGTTGTGCGCGAACCCGTTAGGTTTCTGAATCTCCGGGTTTAAAGACCCTGACCTCTAACCCTTCCTGGCCTTCACAGAAGGTGTCCTTTGCCGCACTGTGAGGAGAGTTAACACGAGGTCCCAACACGGGTCACGCTCTCAACCCACTTGACTTTATCGCTCTGAGAACCTGGGAGGGTGCAGGGCAGGAGACCGAGGGGGGTGGGGGGGGTTCTGATGCGGCTGTCATGTCCCCCCCCCCCCGGACCTCCCATCAGATTCTGGTGGGTGTCTGTTGTTCTCCTCCTGGAGGTTAGGGCTCAGTAACTAAACACTCTTGCAAAAACGCCACGTCCGAGTGTGACAACCTTGTTTTTTTAAATCATTTTAAATATAGTTGAACTTGTTTCTTGTGTAAATAGTTAATCTAGCGACTTGTCAAGTGTAGTTTTCTCAATGCGATGGTAGCGACATTTACTTCTTTCGAGAAAAAAGGAAAAAAGACCCAAAACAAATATTTTTGCACTTAAATCAGTAAGTGTACATTCGGGTATAAACATATTTGCTGTGTTGGACTCCTCCTAGAATGGGTGTGAGAGACACACACACACACCCCACACATACATACACACACACACTCACACACCCAACACACTCACACACCCAACACACACACCCAGCACACACACACACCCAACACGAACACCCAGCACACACACTCAACTCACACACACACACACACCCAACACACACACTCAACTCACACATACACACTCCAACACACACACTCAACTCACATATACACACACCCAACAAACACACCTAACACACACACCCAAGACTCACACCTAACACACATACACACACCCAACACACACATACACAGACTCAACACACCCAACAACACACACACCCAACAACACACACCCAACACACACACACTCAACGCCCACCCACAGGGATAAGTTCACGCAGAGAAGCAGTCCTAGCGTGTAGTTAGTCTGTGATTGAGATCTATGTCCCAGTACATACACAAGGAGAACACCGTCTGTTCACAGACAGGAAGTGAACAATATGTCTCCCCTGTTCCTCTTGAACTAAAGGCTCATGTGCTGAGTGGGTGATGATTAAAAAAAGAGGATAATGTGGTTTTGGAAACGGGCCAACATCCCCCAACATCCTCCCTTCTAAGAGGGGAGAGGTGGGGGAGAGGACCCAGACTGTGGAGCAGACAGGAGGGGAGGGAGGGATGGAGGGAGAGAGAGGGATGGAGGGAGAGAGGGAGAGAGAGGGAGGGAGAAAGAGGGATGGAGGGATGGAGGGTGGGGGGAAGGAATGGATGGAGGGAGGAATGGAGAACGAGGGATGGAGGGAGGGTGGGAGGAAGGGATTGATGGAGGGAGAGGGAGTTTTGAGTTCAGCATGATTCTAGAAATCTTTCTTGGAGTTCTGGACAATTTTAAAATACTACGCAATTGGTTTGGCTTTCCTATAGGTTACCAGTATATCGTTTTAATACAGTGTATTAAACCTATAAGATGTAGGTGTGTGATTAAATCATCAAACAATTTTAAATGTGTCTATACAAGCCTGTATATGTTTCTACATGTTTAGCTTCAATAACACATTTGCCGTTTGTGACGTGTAAATGCCAATCGTAAATTAACATTTTAGCGGCGCGACCGTTTGACCTCCTAGGATGAATGCAAGCAGATTGACACCGAAGCGTTGTGATGGAGGCACTAAAGTGTTGACGCGTCCTCTGAGCGTTTGTTTGCAGAAGGCTTGAAGGACATTATACTGCTGTATTCCTGCCTATCTTCACACGACCTTTCAATTATTGATCCTGAGCTAAGCGATACAGCATCTCCTTCTCTGTCACTCCCTCCTCCTCCCCCCCACCCTGGGATATATTTATCTCTCTTTGTATCTCTCCATCCACCCTCTTTTTCTTCTCTCTCCATCTCCAACTCTCGCATCCCCTCAGCGTCTCTCTCTCTCTCTCTCCTTCTCCCTCCCAGAGCGTGCAGGTCTGCATGTAAAATTCCCAGCCCACGCGCGCAGAGCTGCTTGTTAACTGCACCGTCAGCAGGGTGGCGGGTAGGTAATTCATACGATCCTGTCAGAGAGGCTGGAGGTGAAGAAACGCTTCCCTCCCCCAACGATGAGCACGAGAGATATGAATCTCAGCTGAGACGCGCGCTCACATCAATAACCCAGCACCTCCAGTTCCTCCCTAAACACATCCTCACACTTTCTCATTAGACAACTTGACAGGCGCCGAGCGCTCTTTGCTTAGGCGGCGTATGCACGCGGTGCCAGCGGGTTAGAAACCAGACACAGATGAATGAAGCTGCCTTAAGGTGCTCTGACAGCGCACGGGCGGTGAGAGAGAATTAGCGGAGGCGGGTGAAGGAATTACGGTTTGAACATGAGGTCGACGAGAAAAAGAAAACGACCGAACATAAATCGGGAGAGAGCACGTTCGGTCAACCGTAAGGAAACCCGTCGGTTTACTCGGCTTCTTCTGTGTGTCTGCTTGTTAAGGCCACTTCCATACGTTGCTTTACGTGCTATTAATATGTCAACGTCAGAGTAAACATCACTATGCGAGGGGTGGGAGGCAGCGCGAGATACAGAGGCTGTTTGTCGCCAGCCCACGTCACTCTCACACCCACAGGGAGCAGACTGAGTGTGTTTTCAATGCCAGTCCCCCAGCCCAAGGATCCTGTAAATAGACTGCCTGTTCAGAGCTGTCATGACTCTCTTTCTGTGGCAGGGGACCTCGGAAGAACACACACACACACACACACATACACACACGACACACACGCTTCTGTGTGCATGCTCACAAGCTTGCACACACACTCGCACATACGTGAGCACACCAGCATGCACACACACTCACACATACGTGAGCACACGAGCATGCACACACACTCACACATACGTGAGCACACCAGCATGCACACACACTCACACATACGTGAGCACACGAGCATGCACACTCCATATGTATGAGCATGCACACATTCATGCACAAATATCTCCATCCACCCACACACACAGGCAGGCATGTACACACACTACCCACAGACAACACAAATACACAACCGACACACTACACGCACAAAGCACAGTGCACACAGACACACACAGCACATACACTGCACACACACACTGCACACACACTGCACACACACTGCACACACACACAGCACACACACAGCACACACACAGACACACACACACACACACAGACACAGCACACACACACACACCACAGCCTCGTCAACATGTCACGGAGACCTAGCGACTGAGTTGCTCACAGTTGAAAATAGCCGTTTACACAAGCTCTTCACAAAATGCTTCCAGCTCCCTTCCCCTTCCCTGCCACAGAGATAATTCTGTCCAGAGTATTTCAGGAATCTGTCTCAAGATAATCCTGGAACAGCTGCTTTAGAGGGAAAGCCCCACACAGGTCTCGTGTTGGGTCAATGCATAGGAAAAGATGGTTAACAAAAACACACAATTAGACCTGTGATGAAATGATACAAAAACGCATCTCACAGATGTACAGGACATGAGGAGGTCCGGTCCATGTTGTTGTGTAGCTCCCCGCGCGTGTCATCCACCCCGAGGTCCACCGGGTCGGCGAAAGACCCGGTGGACCTCGGTACAAACAGACGCAGACCCTTCGTGATTCACGACCACAACTTCATCCCTCGTTGCCGCGGCAACGGGACTTCACACTTCGGGCGCAGGACAGGGTAACTGTGACACCTCATCATTGTTCTGTGTGTGCGTGTGAGTGTATATGTGTGAGTGTGGGTGGGTGTGTGTGTGTGTGTATATGAGTGTGTGTGTGCGCAGTGTGCAAGTTGTGCTTTATTGTCATTCCGCTACATGCAGGTGCATACAGTGGAACGAAATGTCGTGCCTCACAGAGCCACGGTGCTACAGAAGTACAGACATTCAACAGTACAGACAAACAACAAACAATTTAAAATAAATATAACAATTTTCCTATACATAAACTAAACAGGATACAAGTTATACAAACTGTACGAATACTTACCGATGTGCATGTGCAAAGAGTATTGTACATGTGCGAAGAATAGATACATATTATTACAGAGTCTTTAGTGCAGTTTGTGTACACACGGCAGTGTGTATGAAAAGTGCAGTGTGAGTGTGTGTGTTTGTGTATATGCGTGAGTGTGTGTGTGAGCGTGTGTGTAAATGTGTGAGTGTGTATATGTGTGAGTGTATATGTGTGTGTGTGTGCGCATGTAAGGTGGACACACATAGAACGGTTGTGTTGTCGAAATTACTGAGCAGTTGAGTGCTAAGGGGCCCATTTCATTTTCAAGACAATAAAAGATCAAGTTTATGATTCATTACCTTTTCGTGTTGTGTAAAGAGACTGCATGACTTGGCCAGAATTAAAATGGCTTTGTGTGACACCAAGGTCAACAGTCCTCCTGTCTGACAAGCAGGGGGCGGGCAGGCGGGCGGGCGGGCGGGCGGGCAAGCAGGTAGGCAGGCAGGCAGGCAGGCAGGCAGGCAGGCAGGCAGGCAGGCAGGCAGGCATTATTTCAAAACTTTACTCAGCCACCCAGTCTGTCATCCATCAGAAGCAGAACCACAAACATGAGCTGTTTTCATGAATACAGAGCAGCAGCCTGTAGCCACCATATATCCATCTGTACACTGATTTGTTCTTACATCCATCCATAACACCAGTCAGCCAGCCATCTAGCAAGCCAACCAGTCAGTCAGCCAGCCATCTAGCAAGCCAACTAGTCAGTCAGCCAGCCAGCCAGCTAATCAGCCAACTAGTCAGTCAGCCAGCCAGCCAGCTAATCAGCCAACTAGTCAGTCAGTCAGTCAGCCAGCCAGCTAATCAGACAGCCAGTCCACTGGTCATCCAGCCAACCAGCCTGCCAGCCAGCTAGTCAGACAGCAAGCTAGTCAGCCAGCCAGCCAACCAATCAGCCAACCAGCTTTCCAGACAGCCAGCCAGCTATTATGGGCTGGCAGTGTGAGTGGCTGCAGGTTTCCGTGGCGCCCTTCCGGGTGTGATGGATATGCTGGTTGCCAGGTGCTGCTGAGGAGACCGGCTGAGTCATCCTGAGCCTTCCCAGAATGCATCAGGAGCACAACACTTCTCTGGCCCGGCAGCCCAAATCGTTCATCAAAAGGCCAGAGACAGAAGTTCACAAACAGGTCTGTGCTCAGTCAGACATCTCATCTCGTCTTAGATTCAACAAAGCAGCTGGTCGATTGGATGTGTCCGATGGCGTTGAATACAAACCGAAATCTCAGGGCATCGGGGGCGGTTGTCGTTTAAGTCAAGTTGGGTTTCAATCGAGGTACCGAGAGTACCGAATGTTGTTGTCTCAGGCTTGTCTAGATTGAAGCCTCAATGTTTTCTTCTTCTAGGTTCAAAGTAAGGGGAAACGAGAGGGTAATGGATGCAGCTTTGAAGTCCAACGACCAGAGTCACTCTGATTATTCAATGCCAGAGAAACTGCTGGCTGGCTGTCTTCTGCTCTCCTCAGGGAGAAATTCTATCACTTTAAGGTCGTCCTTTTTGAAGTCCCTCCAAGGCCTGTCTTTCTTAGAGCGAGTTGCGATCAGAGAGGAAGCAGGAAGTACCAGGAAGGACAACGTTTAGTTCGTGCTATCTAGAGGAAGCCTAGATGCAAAACTCCCTTAAACTCTATTTGCCTTCCAGGAAGTTGACATAAGGAAGAGGAATTCTCCATGAGATAACATGCTTCACATTGTGGAGTGGAGGCAGCCATGAAGCCCTGAATCATTCTTCACGAGGGGGGGAGGTGGGTGTCGTGTTGGGGGCTGGGAGGTGGGTGTTGTGTTGGGGGCTGGGAGGTGGGTGTTGTGTTGGGCATTGGAGAGAGGGTGTTGTGTTGGGGCTTGGGAGGTGGTGTTGTGTGTGGGCATTGAGCATCGGGGAGTGTGGGTCGTTTGTGTCGTGTTGGGCTGGAAGTGGTTGTGCTTGGGCATTGGATGAGTCGGGGAGGTGGCGTGTGTTGTGTTGGGGGCTGGGAGGTGGGCGTTGTGTTGGGGGCTGGGAGGTGGGCGTTGTGTTGGGGGCTGGGAGGTGGGTGTTGTGTTGGGCATTGGAGAGTGGGGGGAGGTGGGTGTTGTGTTGTGTTAGGGGCTGGGAGATGGGCGTTGTGTTGGGGCTAGGAGGTGTGTCTGTGGTTGGGGGGCCTGGGAGCGTGGGCGTTGTTTCGGGGAACGACCCCAGGCGAGGACAGTATTGGGGGCTGGGAGGTGGGTGTTGTGTCGTGTTGGGGGCTGGGCGTTGTGTTGGGCATCGGATGGCCTGGCACTGTCAACTGTCACCACACGTGTTATTATTGCAGTTTGATACATTCCAAAGACAGTATCTGTGTTTTCAAGGCTCAATGGCCGACATCCATCAGTCAGACAGAAGCCTGTGAACGCCGTGTGCGTCTGTGTGTATATGGTGCGTGGTTTGCGTGTGTATGTGTGTGTGGATGGTGTGCGTAATGGTGTGTGTGTGTGTGTGTGTGTGGATGGTGTGTGTGTGTGTGTGTGTGTGGATGGTGTTTCCATACAATAAGGCGTTCCTTTGTTATCACAGGCCGCTGCAGAGACAGATATCAGAGCATGTCTCCCTGAGGCTGTGTCCTAGAGGCTGTGACTGTGTCCTAGAGGCTGTGTCCTGGAGGCTGTGACTGTCCTGGAGGCTGTGTCTGTGTCCTGGAGGCTGTAGCTGTGTCCTGGAGGCTGTGTCCTGGAGGCTGTGACTGTCCTGGAGGCTGTGTCTGTGTCCTGGAGGCTGTGGCTGTGTCCTGGAGGCTGTGTCCTGGAGGCTGTGTCCTGGAGGCTGTGACTGTGTCCTGGAGGCTGTGTCCTGGAGGCTGTGTCCTGGAGGCTGTGACTGTGTCCTGGAGGCTGTGTCCTGGAGACGGTGTCTGTGTCCTGAAAGCTGCGGCTGTGGAAATGATAGTCTGTGTCCCGTGTTCTGAACCAGCGGGTATTTATAAGAGCTCACATTAACTTACTGTATATTTAAACATGCAGGACAAGTTTAGCAGTGTCTATTTGGACGAGGAGAAAAGGCCTCCTGGCGTCTAGTGTTGAGGACGCCTAAAGTTCACAAAGTCAGTACGCACAGACACAATCTATAAACAGGCAGGTATTCAATATCTTTTGTTTTCTCATTACAATGTTCCATGGTGAAAGTAACTCAGTATACAGCATGTTGTTCCAGGCGTTGGTAATATTCATTCATCATTTTGTTTTGTGTTTGTTGTGCTCCTTGTTATTATTATTTGGCATCATTTATTTTGCTTTAAAAACTGGTTTAGATTTCCAATTACAGGACTCACCTATAAAAGAAAATTACCCAGTATGTCAGTCATGTAATTTGTCATTCACAACAAAATGGAACTGGTTGGAAACAAACGTGGATAATTAGCTAGATAACATCTTAATGTTTTGTTTAAAAACTCCCTTTCACTATTCTGAAACTCCATTTCACAATAGTTTTTTTTTCTTCCGATCCGTTAATCTTGAACTGCCCTATCCTAAGACGTTCTCCTCACTAAAGCATCTTACGTTCCAACACACACGGTCCCAAAGAACGCGGCTTCCTTTCAACAACATCTTCAGCAGACACGGAAAACGATTGAAGGAAGTGAATTACCATTCCAAAGACAGAAGATGCTGACTCGGTTTTGACCTCCCATCTAAACCTATTAAATATCAGTCTCCTCCACTGCTTCTAAAAAAAAAACAGCATGGAACTCCACAGCTAAATGACTTCTCCACTCACTGTACTGTATCTCTCCCACACACAGTCATATCAAGCTACCTTCAGAAGCTGCACAAGTGGATGATGGATGGAGTTCATCTCCTCGATTCGTGGGCAGAATTAAGTAAAAAGCTTGTGGGTGGACAAATGTGCTGATAACTTCTGCAGATTCTGGACTTGAAACAGTAGAAAGGTAACCTTGCGAGATCACGACCACGCGGAAATCTATCGTGTCATGAGCCAACTTATTTGTTGGTGCTTGAACCACAGTGGACTCGACCAATCAGCATCCATCCAGGAAGTACAAGCAGCTACGGATGTGGATGAAGTTAGCTGGTGATAAACGATGACGGATAGATGGCTTATCCAATCACCTGCCAAGTCATCTTTGAAAGTGACCGCCCTTTTCCAAAACTGTTTCCATGGACGACTTCACAGATGGACATATGTAAGTAACCATCTGGTTAGTCAGGTCAACAGGATGTTACCAAACTAGATATTAGCAGTGAGACTGTTTGTCAGTCAAGAAAAAGTGGGATTTTCAGTCTCTGTTGATACGTAGGCCGAAAGTTACATTTACACTGTGTTCGTTTATCTTTAGCTATTGTCCAGAACTTTGCACAACTTGTACAAACGTACAGCAGAAGATCTAGTATCTGTCTGTTCTTCTGTGGCCAGGGCCAAGGACCGTTCGCTATGTACTTTAAGTCACGCAACAGTGCAGCAATATACACGACCCATCATAGCATGCCATGTCAAGCACAAGTCTGATCTGAATGGTGAACCAAAGCTCCTATCAGAAGACAGAGAATGTTCCTGAGGCCGGAGGACTAGACTGTGGCCTTCTCTCGTTACCTCGGGAACGACTTTAACCTGCTACATCTTGTTTGTCTCCACAATCCCCCAAAGGACTGAAATATCAGCTTTCCCAAGAGGCAACAGAAACGTTCCGCGTTCCCATGGAGACGTGGAACGCCTCGTTCTCCCAGAGCAGGATTTGTCATGTCAGCAAAGTCAGTCCGCTTTGGGCTATAATTACTCCACATATTAAAACTACCGTTAAGTGGATTCTTCTGTCAAGCACACCGCCGTGCTTGAACAATGACCAACAGCTAAAACCAAACTACGCCAACGTCGAACCGTGTCCTCTGTTTGCATGTTAGCATTCTTACAGCCATCTTTAACCTGCGGGCTTTGCTGAAGCATAGCTAATCACTGTTACTAGAGGGAGAAAAAGCAATTAACCCTCCATTAATCTTCCTTTCAAACTCATGGATCATCTGTAATGATTAATGCCATTTCTGTAGAGGGAGTAGGATGAATTCACTCATTGGAGGGAATATTCCTCCATAGAGTTTACACAGAATAGAGTTCCTTCATAAACTACCAGTGCTTTGAGGGAGTACGCGAGTGAATAAGTGATTGAGTTTGTCAGTGAGTGGATGAATGACGGAAGTGAGGTCATGAGTTTGCGATTGGTGAAGTGAATGATGAAATGACTGAGTGAGTTAGAGTGAGTGAGTGAGTCAGGGTGTGAGAGTGAGTGAGAGAGACTCACTGAGTGAGTCACTTGCAGTGAAATAGAGAGTTCAAGACTTAGACCAGGGGTCTCCAATCCTGGTCCTCGAGGGCCGCTGTCCTGAAGGTTTTCAGTGTTTCCCTGCTCCAGCACACCTGAGTCTAATAAAGGGTCATTATGAAGCTTCCTCAGAGCTTGGTAATGGCTCATTCATTAGAATCAGGTGTGCTGGAGGAGGGAAACATCTAAAACCTTCAGGACAGCGGCCCTCGAGGACCAGGATTGGACACCCCTGATTTAGACAAACCTGTGGAGATTACAGAGCCAGACTACCACAGAAGCAACAAAGCAGCCATGCAAAAAGTGGGCAGGAAAAAAAAGAGGCTCCGGTTTCCTTTAGTGGAGAGGAATAAGAGCAGAGCTAATCTATTAGTCATGAGGCTTGGAGCAGGCACAGTGTGTCTGCCCAGCGTGGTGTTAAAGTGTGAGTAACGGGACTTTACCAAGCCGTTTGCTTCCTCGCCCAACCAACACACCCTCCCAAGCCTCCTTTAATGACATTGACTAAGACTGGACAGTACGGCGACGCGAGGTTAACTTCAATAACTGTAAATCATTTATGAGTTTCCCTGTCTCACTCACCTCACCCACTCATTATATATTTGCCCTCTAACTCCATCCCTCCTTCACTCCATTTTTTGCCAACCCGCCCAGAGATGAGATAAATGAGATGTATTACTGTTCAGAAACATGTAGCTCTTGTTTTCCCGTGTGTGTGTTCGTGCTGTGGCACAGCCATCTTGTTTTCAGACGCGGCGAAGGAAAGAACATACAACTCCCGGTGTTAAAAACCAAATACTTGTTGTTGCCGTCGTTCCTGCGACACAGAAGACTCCAACAACATCACAGACCAAGCGAGGATTTAAATGTTATCAACTAGCTGGGAAAAACATTTGATTGATTTTCGGCTGGTGTGAAAGCACCAACTGACTTTCTCCCTCCAGCTTGGCCTCGGAGGACTCACTGCTCATTAAGTATTGATGAGTTTTTGCCAGCAGCCTTGCTAACTGCTGTGAAGTTCTGAGGATAGCTCACGCTCTGGTATCTTCCTGCTAAATACAGATTGGAGATGAACAGTTTGAGAAGCTTGTCAGAGTCCAGCATCCTCCATCATGTTTAAGCTAAGTGTGTTTACAGGACGGGAGAGCTTCTTGTTAAGGTTAATATGACCTCACGCCACATCTCTGTCAAATCTACCACCATCCCTTTGGTAATAATAAGGTGGGCTTATTGTAGCTTGTTCACAAATGCTTTTATCTAGAGGAACACACAAGTTTGGCGGTTTTTTTGCCTTCGTGATAAGGAGTCAAATTCTCCATTCCTCCGGGCGAATTCACCTCGACAACCTTTTTCATGTGAGTATGTGTCCACGAGCCAGGTTTCTGTCCGGTGCTAGAACACGCTGTTCCATAACTGATAGCTGAGGGCAGTTATCGTGTGGTTGGGACACTGAGAGAGTGTTTAGACCAGGGGTCTCCAATCCTGGTCCTCGAGGGCCGCTGTCCTGAAGGTTTTCAGTGTTTCCCTGCTCCAGCACACCTGAGTCTAATAAAGGGTCATTATGAAGCTTCCTCAGAGCTTGGTAATGGCTCATTCATTAGAATCAGGTGTGCTGGAGGAGGGAAACATCTAAAACATTCAGGACAGCGGCCCTCGAGGACCAGGATTGGAGACCCCTGATGTAAAGGAACACACAAGTTTGGCGTTTTTTTAGCCTTCGTGATAAGGAGTCAAATTCTCCGTTCCTCCGGGCGAATTCACCTCGACAACCTTTTTCATGTGAGTATGTGTTCACGAGCCAGGTTTCTGTCCGGTGCTAGAACACGCTGTTCCATAACTGATAGCTGAGGGCAGTTATCGTGTGGTTGGGACACCGAGAGAGTGTTTAGACGGTTCGGACACACGAAAGGTGTTGTGATGATCACGGTGGTGGATTGTTGGTTAGCTCTGAGATAGATGATTATGGCTTTCAAGTCTCGTTCTGTGCAGCACGAACACGATAGGGAAAGAAAAAAAGATAACTAGATGAGGACTTTACTTTACTTTACTGCACTCTGATTTGGTCAACTCTGTTATAGATTTCTCTGTCCCCCCCCAAACACACACACACTCCTGTCTCTCTGTCCTCCTCCCTCTCTCTCTTTTCACCTTGTATGTAAAGAAAAGTTTCAAAAGGTTTGAATGTGGATGAGAGTTTTCAGTCGTTTGAATGTGCGAGTATGGATGTGTTTTATTCATGTTTGCGTGAGGACATTACGAGTAATTTCTTAAACAACATCTTGTAGCTGTCTACAGTCCTACATCCTACTGTACATCGATTGTCAACAACCACTTCAGCGCCAGTGTTCTGAAAGTGGCAGTGATGCGCGACCATTAAAAAAAACTGCAACAGCTGCTGTTTAATTCCCGAGAACAGTTCGCTCCAAATTTCAGGATTCCGACGCATTTTTGAAGGATTGCGGATAGGGAAGGATGGAAACGGAACAGATGTTCGTCACTTCTCAGGAGAGCAACATGCCCTTCGTTCTGAACTCGATGACTACGTATCACCGCTGACAGAGTGACGGGTAATTTTAAGAATCACCGACTATTACGAGAACTTAACTCTTCATGAAAATAGACCGCAGCATCCGTATTTGTTGTCATTTCAAGGTGACGTGTAACAGAACGACACGCTGTAAAGAAGCCTCCGAAAATTGTTTATAACTGTTGTGGTAGGCCCTTCAACATGTGTTGATCCAGAAGTGTGGAATTGATCAGACAGTCCCGCAATGACATAGCAACAGAAATACTGTCCCTTTATGGAAAGCACCCCAGGTAATGATGCGGTTGGAACAAACCGTCAAATTGAATCACGTCAGACGATGAAAAACGGTAAGACCAATTGCCTCACAATGCAGAATATCAAATCGAATGTAGGATGGTAGGAGCCAGCCAAGGCTGATTTAAAAACATGTTTCACATTTTCTTAGTGTGGTTTGGATGCACGGGATAAATCGGATTGTTTCCTGGTTCTTTAGCGGTGTTTTTTTCTAAAATTAACTTTCTCGTCTGGGTAATTCCAATAAGCTTGTCTCCTGCCATTTTCAAAGTGACTTGCTTCCATACCCGAGAAAATATTTCTTTCTTTTCTTCCATGGTTAATAACCACTTTAGCTTAGGCCTATGAAAAGCTCCTTTGTTCGGGGTGAAACAACAGCTTGTGATGACACCATTTCTAATTTAACTAAATTATTCACTGCGGCCTCAAATATGGTTGACTTCATGAGAAAACAATGGGATGAAGAAGCCTCCTAAATAAATAAAACTAAATAAACTTAGTTTAGTGTTTTAAATTCCTTTAATGGTTCAGTTGGTATAGAATTTGGAAGCCTTTAGTCAATACATGGTCAGCAGCCATACAGAAACATCCAACGAATCCATTTCAACTGAGAAAAATACGAAGGCAACGCAAAGAATGGAAGAAGGGGTAGCTTAGCAACGACAAGTCATCACATAGAAAAATACAAAGCTTGAGTCCAAATGAACAGCATGCGGAAGATTGGCTTGGTAGCGGTTTAACGGAGGTATCCACACACGGTGATATTCACTCGTCAACACAAACATGCAGGCTGTAGGCTAGTCTGAAAGTCCTACCGTTTGACACCTTTGATGCAGTTTTTGTCTTTTCATAAAAAATAAAATGAATGCATAGACAAATCAGATTTAAGAATGTTTTCAAACAAACAAAAGTAAACATGAAAGACAAACTTCTTTGTCAAAGCGGACAGAGCAACCATCTGCTGGTAATGCGTATTATCGCGATATGCGCGAGGACATTCGATTTAAGAAAACGACAGCCAACAGATCGACACTTTGTACACAAAAAAAGTTAATTCCTCTAAAATTGTGTTTTTTTTAAACGTTTTTTTTTTTTAAGATCCAATGCTTCCATATACTTTTAGAATGTACAAGCGATGGTCATTGTGGCAAAGATTTCCATGTAGACTTCACTTAAATGTACACTGTAAACCACAAGGTAGACATGCTTGGTTTCAAAACATTAAGTTACAATTATTTAAGTTAACCGAGTTAACAAAATGTACTTACACACATTAAATATTGAGCACATTCCTACCGCAAAAAAAGTCTAAAAGTTTGATTGAAACAAAACGAAAAAAGGTCAGAATTGAACAATTCCAGTTGAAATCGATAAAAACAGAAGACTATTTGACCACACTGTTTTTCCTGTAGTAGGAGTTACTGATGGGAATGGAGGGAGACATAACTAAAACGTTTCTACAGAAAGTTTACTAAAACGATCTTAAAAGATCCGCAGATTTGTTCATCTCGCTTTGACGTCAACGCTTGATTTCAAATTGAAGTCAAGAGCTGAACTCGATCTCGAGAAAGGAATTTTGTTCCATGGCTCCACACAGATCTAGCTAGGTAAGAGTTTGCACGGTTAATTGCTTAGTGTGTAACTAAGAAACAAGAGTGTTCCGGAATACGACGTTTCTTTTACAATATTTTCTTGATGGTCAAGACATAGGAGTATTTTGATGAAGAGTTTAGGAGTCGTCTCAATAAGTAATAAATTAGACTACAGGCTGTGACTCAACACACACCCTTTAAATCATAATGTTACACTTTCATCTTACAGATAAAAATACTAAGAATAAACACAATTGGCACAATCAATTCATGGTTGTATTTCCCCCAAATATCTGTACAATAAAAAAACTATTTTTTCCTTTCCCCCCAACAACCCAATAGCTTCTTTATTTGGGAAGAGAATGTGGTACTTTTGTGTTTGTGTGAGCTAGTGTCCTTGAAAGTTTAATATAATCATCCCTTAAAGATAGCAGAATAAGTCCTTGTTTAGTTTTTTGCGAATTGAAGCAGGTAAACAAATGAAAACCGTTTTTACACATGGTTGCCGACGAACCGTTAGAACAACCGTAGTGTTAAACGGCCCCCCCCCGGCACCTTCCGCCCGCACCTTCCGCGCCCGGCACTTCCCCCCCACCCGCCCCAAAAGTAAAGCAGCGAAAAGAGGTTTTCATCTTGCCTACATAGGCGAGTCAGTAAATTCTTTTTCGGCATTCTCGCTCAGCAATCTTCCGACGACTTGACAGCCAAAACACATCCGCTTCTGAGAAGTCCACTCCGCTGCAGCTTGATCAATCCACATCACACACACACCGTCCACGACAACAAAACTGCCCAGAGCAGATACCGAAGATCAATAGAAGAGAAGTCAAACAACCTTTTTCGGTTGACACAAATGTATGGTTGCGTTGTCCGTCCAGTGCGTGCTGACAATCCATGTCTTGACCCATAAGGCGCCACCGCAGGACTTTGAGGACGGAGGTTCCTGTGCGGGGGGAGGACAGGGTGGTGAGGGGTGGGGGAGGACACTGGGTGATAGGGGTGGGGGAGGACAGGGGGGTGAGGGGGTTGGGGGTGGCAGGGGTGATGGTGAAGGTAACCAGATAGGAAGGTTGAGCGGTCCTCTGCCGCGTTCGCTTCCCTCGCCCGTCTCTCCCTCTCGCGGCCCTCTCTCTCTCTCTCTCCTAGCTCTCCCTCTCTCCCTCGTGGGCAACCTCACCTGTCGTCTCCTCCTGCGGCTGCGGCTGTTGCAAAGGCAGAGGCCGGAGATCTTCTCCAGGAACAGTGCCTTGTGTCCGGTGTGAAGTTTGGGGTAGACGCTAAGCGTGGGGGGGTGGAGAGGGTGGTGGTGGTGGAGGGTGGGGGGGGGAGGCCAGGGTCACTGTCTCCTGTCTTCGGTCTCTGAGCGTGAGAAAGCCATCACCACGTCTTCCGCACCTACAAGAGATAAGATGTTGGGTCAAGTAACCGTTAAGGCATCGTCACCATCGTAAAGATGCCCGTTAGACACAGAACTGTCCAGCAAGGTGTGGGTGTGAGAGCGTGAGGTAATACTAGCTTTGCGACATTGGAACTAGACCTTAAAGGTTGAACACCAGTCAGCGTGTCTCGGTAAACAGACTCCATCCTCCTACCTGTGGTGAATAATCAGTCTACGGTGGGCAAGAAAATCCTTGGAAACTCTGTCTTTTAAAACATCTCATTCAACCACAGAGCCGTTTCCCTTAGGCGGCCCTTTAAACACAGCTTTTACAGCCCGCTGCGTTTTATCCACCTGCGGTGCAAAACCACAGCCCGTCACCACGGAAACCCAAAAGAGACGTCACACGTGGAACGGGCATGCTGTCGGCACTTTCCTGGCCCGCTCCGATAAGAGCGCAGGACGTCTCCGAAAATTCAATCCCTCGTTTCTGTTTCCGACACGGACCGTTGGAGACGTAGGATGCCTGCAGAGGACGAGAGCTTAGCTCCAGCTAGCATTCACCGCGACGGAAAGCTAATCACTTTGGTCTGATTTTAAAAAGGGTAGGATTGTACATGGGAGGACAACGAAAATAAAACGACACAGCTGCGGTTCGCTAGTTGAAACCGTTAGCTCTTAGCTAGCATTCTCCCGACTGCATACCAGGTGATTAGCGAGAAAACGTTCATGTTTAGCGAGAAACGTTCACCTGTTTGGTGGATTCATATTACAGAGAACTGAAACAAATACATCAGGATTTTGAGTTCGACGATGACGATAATCAATCGCACTGCGGGTGACGGTTTTTATTCTTTGATCTTTTAGTCTCAAAGCAGAACAGGATGTCGACTTTCACGACGCTCTAGAACTCCCACGTTGACGTAGTCTTAACTCTGGGATGGTCATCTATCCAGTTTTAGCCATGAGTTCATTCAAGTTATTCTTCCATGAACGGTGACTCCACTCCACCCCAAGTGTGGTGACTGCCACTCCCCGCTGTCCAAACACAGTCTGCTTTTAAAGAATACATCTTCTGTGTGTCGTGGAAATGCTAATGTCTCATGTTCAAAAATAAACGTTACAGGCTCTTGCTCACTGGTTGCTCACAGTTTGTTTCTGATGTAGAACGAGTTCTATTCACTCCATTTGATGATAGTACACTGCAAACTGACTTAAAGGTTGGAGGCTGTTAAAACCTTAAAATGACATGTCTGAAAGCACAACAAAACGGCTCTGAAGCGGGCGATTGACTGTAATACCTCTAAAATTGTTAGTTAAACAGCTGGGAAAAAGCCTGTGAATTGCCAGTCCATTTTGCTGAACTGACAAGAATAAAATAAAAAAATAAAAAAAGAAATGGTTATTTGTCACCGGAGAGGAGAATCGACAGCTAAGTGCAAAGTTTCTGTTTTCACAACCTCTCCGCTCATTTCCTGAGTGTTTTCAGCATATCATCAACACCAATTTCCACACCTTCGTCATGGGGCGAGGCGTGTTTGTAACGGCATCTTCAACTCTCGCACCTCGTCTATTAAAAGCATCTCTCCTCCACCTAGACTGGACGATTTTATACGGAGGATAGGAGAGTAGCGAGCAGGAAAGTAGGGCACAGACGGCAACTTTCTGGTTCAAAGGGCGGGCCCTCTCCAGAACACACCACGGCGAGACGCCCAAGCCTAGATGGTGTTTGGCAAACTCTAAAAGAGGGATAATTAGGATGTTTCTATGGTGCTTTCATATCAGCAGAATCTTAATAAGCAGGAGAGGGGAGAAAGGGTTTTAATATGGGCTGTCTTCCTCTCCTTCCATCTCTCTCTCTCCTTCCATCTCTCTCTTTCTCCTTCTTCCATCTCTCTCTCTCTCTCTCCTTCCATCTCTTTCTCCCTCTCCTTCCATCTCTTTCTCACTCTCTCTCCTTCCATCTCTTTCTCCCTCCTTTTCCCTCTAACTTTCTCTCTCTCCTTCTCCCTCTCTTTCTCCCTCTCCCTCCCTCTTTCTCCCCCTCCCTCTCTCTCCCCCTCCCTCTCTCTGTCTCCCTTTCAAGTACTGCTGTCCCTTGCGAGTTCATCGGCCTACCAAATGAGGATCTGGAGAACACACAAAACTGGTCGAGCCATCAACTGGCGCAGCATGAAAGGATTGTGAAAAGACGACAAATACGAAAACCCCACCAGATCCCCTTCTGGATTCCTCCTCCTGCTCTTCCCTACCAAAAGGCGTCGACGTGACACCCTCAACGAGAGAAATCAATCCACACTGCGCAGGGCACATTGGAAGAATTGCGAAGGTCATGGGGTCATGATAATATTCAATCAGAGTATTAATAATAATACTGTCTGTCATAATATCACTGGTAATGCGCTAATACAGGCTAGCCTTTTATCTTGCGGTTACGTAAGGGAGTTGTGTCCTTGCGTAATGGTCACATCGAGTGAAATCAAACAGACTCTGCCCTTAGAGGAGATTACGTAAGTTAAAGACTCTCTGTGTAGTTAATATTTTTGCACTGCAGGTGATAACCCCTGTCAGGGATAATGCCATCCAGCGACAGAGCCAAGTGATAACCTTGGAAAGGATAATGCCATCCAGCGACAGAGCCAAGTGATAACCTTGGAAAGGATAATGCCATCCAGGCACAAGGCCAGGTGATAACCCTGGCAGGGATAATGCCATCCAGCCACAAACCAAGTGATAACCATGGAAAGGATAATGCCATCCAGCCACAAGGCCAGGTGATACCCCAGAAAGGATAATGCTATCCAGCGACAAAGCCAAGTGATAACCTTGGAAAGGATAATGCCATCCAGCCACAAGGCCAGGTGATAACCCTGGCAGGGATAATGCCATCCAGCCACAAACTAAGTGATAACCATGGAAAGGATAATGCCACCCAGGCACAAGGCTAGATGATAACCATGGAAATGATAATGCTATCCAGCCACAAAGCCAGGTGATAACCATGGAAAGGATCATGCCATTGAGCCACAAAGCCAGGTGATAACCCCAGAAAGGATAATGCCATCCAGCCACAAAGCCAGGTGATTACCATGGAAAGGATAATGCCATCCAGCCACAAGGCCAGGTGATAACCCCAGAAAGGATAATGCCATGCAGCCACAAAGCCAAGTGATAACCTTGGAAAGGATAATGCCATCCAGCCACAAAGCCAGGTGATAACCCTGGCAGAGATAATGCCATCCAGCCATAAGGCCAGGCCATACCCAAGAAAGGATAATGCCATGCAGCCACAAGGCCAGGCGATAACCCTAGAAAGGATAATGCCATCCCTTCAAAAGGATGGAGGCCTGTAGATGAGAGTCCAGAGAGTGTCTGGATACACCCAGTCACAGAGCAGATCTGTGGCACACAGGGCCAAAAACTAGCAGGACCAGCAAAGTGCTGCTACAATATGCACTCACCAGCCCCCCAAAAATGATTGTAATCTACTAAGTGGCTGGGCTAGCTTGATCATTCACTAGTCACTTGGCTGGTGGACAAAAACAAAAGTTCATTCTGCACCCTGGCTGCTTATGAGCAGACTGACTGACTGACTGACTGACTCTCACACACACACACACACACACACACACACACACACACAGGCACACAGCACACGAGCCGCCACAACACACAGCACACACACACACACGACTGGGGAGATGCAACGAACACAACAAGACACACACGAACTGACCACCAGCAGGAAGACACCCCACACAAACACACTTGTTCCGCATCACCAGCCAAAGCCTGGTATGAAACGTCAGGCATCTCTCAGAGCCGTTGCCTAGTGACCGTAAAAATCTGATTGCATCATCACCCGGCCGGCTGCAACAGCCAATCAAGAAACAAGCTGCTGTCTCTCATCACGGGTGTGCTCACTCCTCCCGTGACGCAGCCTCACCTCTCCTCCGCTGCTCGCCCTCACCTCTCCTCCTCCCCCCTCACATAGTGACCCACATCTCTCCTCCTCCTCCCTCCTTCCGTCGCTTCTTACGAATTTACACATCCCTGCTGCCGTGCATTCGTCTCTAGGCTTGCTGCTGTGCAGCTGCTCCTGGTGTAGTGATCTGTCAGAGGCGGGAATTGACATAAGTCCTGACGTGTGTGTGTGTGTGTGTGTGTACTGGTGTGTGTGTGTGATTCACTGGTGTGTGTGTGTAGCTGTGTGTTGTGTGTGTGTGTGGGTCACATCTGTGTGTGTGTGTCACAGGCTGGTGTGTGTGTGTGTGTGTGGGCTGTGTGGTGGTGGTAACTGGCTGGGTGTGTGCACTGTGTGTGTGTGTGTGTGACACTGTGTGTGTGTGTGTTTAGCTAGCACACTTACACACTGTGTGTGTGTGTTGTCACTGTGTCGTGTGTCATTGGTGGTGTGTGTGTGGTGTCAACTGTGTGTGTGTGTGTGTCACTAGTGTGTGTGTGTGGTGTCACTCTCTGAGTGTGGCTGTGTGTGTGTATCTTTGTGGTGTGTGTGTGGTGTGTGACACTGGTGTGTGTGGTGTGTGTCATGTGTGTGGTGTGTGGGGTGTGACACTGTGGTGTGTGGTGTGTGTAACTGTGTGTGTGTGTGGGTGGTCACTGTGTGTGTGTGTGTCAACTGTGTGTGTGTGTCCCACTGTGGTGGTGTGTGTGTGGTCATGTGTGTGTGAGTGTGAAAGAGAGTTTGTGTGTGTGTGTCACACTGTGTGTGTGTGTGTTTTTGTTTGTGTGTGTCTGTGTGGTGTGGTGTGTGTCACATGTGTGTGTGTCACTGTTGTGGTTGTGTCACTTGTGTGTGTGTGTCACAGCTGTGTGTGTGTGTGGTCTACTGTGTGTGTGTCACTGTGTGTGTGTGTGTGTCACACTGTGTGTGTGTCACTGTGTGTGTGTGTGTGTCACACTGTGTGTGTGTCACACTGTGTGTGTGTGTCACACTGTGTGTGTGTGTGTGTCACTGTGTGTGTGTGTGTGTGTCATATTGTGTGTGTGTGTCATATTGTGTGTGTGTGTGTGTCATATTGTGTGTGTGTGTGTGTGTCACATTGTGTGTGTGTGTCACATTGTGTGTGATATTCTTTCTATTTCTCTTTAATACTTCATGATCTTGATGATAAATATTAATAAGCACACAGCCAGTAGACTTATCAAAAGGAATATAATCCATCCAGATATTTTGGGTATTGTCATATAGATTTCCTGTTTATTCCATTTCCACTGGTTAACTTCCACTCTCACACACTCCCCCCCCCCCTCACACTCCCTCCCTCTCACACTTCCTCTCTCCCTCACATCTCTCTGTCTCTCTACATTTCATAGGAGCACAGTGAAAACGACGCACACGTCGTCCTAATGATGCGATGGCTGATAATTCTGGAATTGACAGCCCCCATCTAAGGAGGTATCCAATAAGGCAGACATATAGCAGACAGCCTCCCTAGAGAGTGCTTTCCTCTCCTACATGCCGCCATTTTGAAAAGGGAGCTTTCATTGCAGCCCAGCAGCGGGGGCGATGAGCTGTTATTTACTGCGGCATGGAGGAGGTGACCTCCCTGAAGAGATGAAGCTCCTCTGGGTGTGGCATCAGCCACTCCCTCTGAAGGATGGTCCTCAAGACATGCAGCTCTGAACTGAACCCAGGCTGAGAGGGAGACAGAGCGAGACAGAGAGTGTGCGGAGAGACAGAGCTAGAGGATGAGTGGAAGATAGGTAGAAAAAGAGAGAGATAGCCAGAGAGAGTGTGTGAGAGAGAGCAAGAGAAAGAGCGGTAAGAGAAAAAGAGAGAAGTAAAAAAGAGAGAGGGGGAGAGAAAGAGCGAAAGAGGTAGAAAGAGAAAGAGAGAGGTAGAAAAAGAGAGAGAGGGAGGGAGAGAAACAGATAGCACACTGAGGATATTACAGCCCACACGCCTTCATGCCAGTTCGGCAGTGTGTCAGGATATTGGGACAGGCGGGGGAGGGAGGTAGGGAGGGAGTGAGAGAGAGAGAGGGAGGGAGGGGGAGAGAGAAAGAGAGAGAGGGGGAGAGAGATAGAGGGAGAAAGATGGAGAGAGGGAGGGAGGGAGGGAGGGAGGGAGAGAAAGAGAGAGAGTGGGGGGAGGGAGGGAGAGAGAGAGAGAGAAAGAGAGGGAGAGAGAGATAGGGAGAGAAAGAGAGGGAGAGAGAGAGGGAGGGAGGGAGAGAAAGAGAGGGAGGGAGACGGAGAGAGGGAGAGAGAGAGAGGATTCGTCCTTGTGTGAAGCCCACAGGAGCAGCTCTGCTTCCAGCCAACAGCGTTTTCTAGTCACCGTGGAGACCGCTGAAACTGGAGTATCAGGAAGAAGCTTCAAATCGATGAAACTTTGCCTGGCCAGGTCGCACAACAAAGGCAGGCCCGCTCCCTTGTGTGACGGACAATTTCCTGTTCATCAGCAGCTTTGCACAAGAGAAGGTTTTCGGTTATGTACGGTACCAGAACTGTTAGTTGGACAAAGGGAGGAGAGATGCTTAATCGATTCTGCGGCAGACATCTGAAATGTGAGATGTGAGAAGAGAGAGTGATCAAGAGATGGGAGTATCTCACTTATGCTGAGTAATTACCACCCCTTCTACCTCCTCTGCCTCTAACCCTCTACCTCCTCTCTGCCTCTAGCCCTCTACCTCCTCTGCCTCTAACCCTCTACCTCCTCTGCCTCTAACCCTCTACCTCCTCTCTGCCTCTAATCCTCTTCTTCCTCTGCCTCTAGCCCTATTCCTCCTCTGCCTCTAGCCCTCTTCCTCCTCTGCCTCTAACCCTCTACCTCCTCTGCCTCTAACCCTCTACCTCCTCTGCCTCTAACCCTCTACCTCCTCTGCCTCTAACCCTCTACCTCCTCTGCCTTTAACCCTCTACCTCCTCTCTGCCTCTAACCCTCTACCTTCTCTCTGCCTCTAGCCCTCTTCCTCTGCCTCTAACCCTCTACCTTCTCTCTGCCTCTAGCCCTCTTCCTCTGCCTCTAGCCCTCTTCCTCTGCCTCTAGCCCTCTTCCTCCTCTGCCTCTAGCCCTCTTCCTCCTCTGCCTCTAGCCCTCTACCTCCTCTCTGCCTCTAACCCTCTTCCTCCTCTGCCTCTAGCCCTATTCCTCCTCTGCCTTTAGCCCTCTACCTCCTCTGCCTCTAGCCCTCTTCCTCCTCTGCCTCTAACCCTCTTCCTCCTCTGCCTCTAACCCTCTTCCTCCTCTGCCTCTAGCCCTCTACCTTCTCTCTGCCTCTAGCCCTCTTCCTCTGCCTCTAACCCTCTACCTTCTCTCTGCCTCTAGCCCTCTACCTCCTCTGCCTCTAGCCCTATTCCTCCTCTGCCTCTAGCCCTCTTCCTCCTCTGCCTCTAGCCCTCTTCCTCCTCTGCCTCTAACCCTCTACCTCCTCTGCCTCTAGCCCTCTTCCTCTGCCTCTAACCCTCTACCTCCTCTGCCTCTAACCCTCTACCTCCTCTGCCTCTAACCCTCTACCTCCTCCGCCTCTAGCCCTCTTCCTCCTCTGCCTCTAGCCCTCTTCCTCCTCTGCCTCTAACCCTCTACCTCCTCTGCCTCTAACCCTCTACCTCCTCTCTGCCTCTAACCCTCTTCCTCCTCTGCCTCTAACCCTCTTCCTCCTCTGCCTCTAGCCCTCTTCCTCCTCTGCCTCTAGCCCTCAAGGCCTCCTCTGCCTCTAGCCCTCTTCCTCCTCTGCCTCTAGCCCTCCTCTTGCCCTCTTCCTCCTCTGCCTCCTCTCTGCCTCTAACCCTCTACCTTCCTCCTCTGCCTCTAGCCCTCTTCCTCCTCTGCCTCAAGCCCTCCTCTTGCCCTCCTCTTGCCCTCCCTCTCTCTCCCACCTCCTCCTCCCTCACACGTATGGCCACGGCAAAAGGCTCTCTCCTCCTCCCTGGATGGTAGCGGTTTCCGCGGCAACCCCCTACCCACGTCCGTCCCTCTGTTGCCGTGGCGTCCAGTCGCCCTTCTGGGAGGCGACAAGTTCTCTGCTGCACAATCAGCCCTGGATCAGTCCTAAGTCTGTGTGTATGTTTGAGTGACTGCGTGTGTGTTTGTGTGACTGTGTGTGTGTTAGTGTGACTGTGTGTATGTTAGTGTGACTGTGTGTGTGTTTGTGTGACTGCGTGTATGTTTGTGTGTTAGTGTGACTGTGTGTGTGTTAGTGTGACTGCGTGTATGTTTGTGTGACTGCGTGTATGTTAGTGTGACTGTGTGTGTGTTAGTGTGACTGTGTGTGTGTTAGTGTGACTGTGTGTGTGTTAGTGTGACTGTGTGTATGTTAGTGTGACTGTGTGTGTGTTTGTGTGACTGTGTGTGTGTTTGTGTGACTGCATGTGTTTGTGTGAATGGCCTCCTCTTTCTCAAGAGGGGCAAAGCTGCCATTGTTTTAACACGTCATCTCCCAGAATGCCGAGCAGCAAACACACCACTCCATCCTCATCTCCCAGAATGCCGAGCGGCAAACACACCACTCCATGTCATCTCCCAGAATGCCGAGCGGCAAACACACCACTCCATCCTCATCTCCCAGAATGCCGAGCAGCAAACACACCACTCCATGTCATCTCGCAGAATGCCGAGCAGCAAACACACCACTCCATCCTCATCTCCCAGAATGCCGAGCGGCAGGCTCTGACCCCCCCCCCCCCCCCCCCAAGCACAAGCTAATGAGTTCACACCTAACGCTCTCTGTCCGTCTCTCCTCCCACCATCTCCTCCTCTCTGCCAGGACTCTTACCCAACACAGTCCAAAACAAGCATAGCAATCCTCTTAGGCCCATTAAACTGCCAAAGAAGAAAATCTTGCATTTTCATTTATGCTAATCAGCTAATTAAAAGAATGTGAAATGTTAATTACCGGATTACTTTTACTGGATCCATAAAGTGTAAATAAATATGTATAAATAATATATAATGTATGTCAATATGAGGGGAGTGGGATCTGTGTCAGTTCCTTCAGGATGTTGGGGAACCGAGGTCGCGGCGTGGGCTTGGAGCGTGTCCAAGAGGGGCCGGGGGACCACTCCCCCGCTTAGCAGATAAGACACCCCAGTAGATTGCCCACCGGTCCAGCTTGGCCGTGCCCGCCGGGTGGCCTGGGTGAGGGGCAGGTAAGGGCTGGGAGGACTGCCCCAGTATCCTGTTCTGGTCTCGGTAGGCGGGGTGTCGAATAGTGCAAGGGGCAGGGACTGCGCCGAGGGGATGCAGCGGCCGTGACGTGGGAAGATCGTCTCCCCGAGTGGAGTTCGCCCGCCCATCTCCTGGTTTGCTCTCGCCAGCGCCGCGTCTCCGCGCGTGAGTGAGGCAAAGAGGACCGCCCGACCCACCGGAAGGAACTGCGGGACCGCCTGTGGTGTGAGGTCTAAGCCGCGCGCCCCGAGGACGGCCAGCCCGGGGCTGGGGATGAAGAGAAGAACAAAAGAAAGACCCAGGGCCCTCTTGGTGAGGCTGCGAGCCGACGGCCACGGGCCCAGGTTTTCTTAGAAGAAGGTGTGACTTTGTCCGAGTGAGGGTGCTCGGGAAGCCCTGGGGGCCCTGCCTCTGCCAAGAAGAGGAAAGCCTGGTTTCCAACCGATGCCGTGGGCAGGGCGTAGGGGGCTAGGAGGAGGCGGGGCTAGGAGGAGGCGGGGCTAGGAGGAGGCGGGGCTAGGAGGAGGCGGGGCTAGGAGGAGGCGGGGCTAGGAGGAGGCAGGGCTAGGAGGAGTCAGGGCATCTAAACAGTGTTCATCAAGTCATGATGTTCATTATGTCAGTTGGTGACTTGAACGTAACTGACATTGTTGTGAATGGCCGGCGTTGATGAGAGATTCGTACTCTGGGGGTCTGGGGGATCGCCGATCGCTTCCTCATGCGTTGCTTGCGGTTGTGCCGCGCCCTCTGGGCCCCGCCGCCACCTGCCTGGGCCTGTCATATCGGCTGATAAGGACTATGACTCACACTGTACCCAGTGCGCACAGCAACACCCAAAGCTGAATCAGGAAAAAATAAGGGACAATTCCTTCCCTGATCAATAGATAGCGCTCGTGTCCTGGCGAATTATGATCTCTGAGTGCTGTCGGAAGTGTCCGTCGTCCTATCAGTAGAGCTACTG
>BROE01000021.1:2446235-2457169 GCA_036571765.1 Plecoglossus altivelis | reverse complement strand
CTCTCTCTCCCCCTCTCCTTCCACTCTCTCTCCCCCTCTCCTTCCACTCTCTCTCTCTCTCTCCCCCTCTCCTTCCACTCTCTCTCTCTCTCTCTCTCTCTCTCTCTCTCTCTCTCTCCCCCTCTCCTTCCACTCTGTCTCTCTCCCTGCTTCTACTCTCTCTTTTTCTGTCACTCCACTGTCTTTCTTTCTCTCCCCTGCCTTAGGGTCCAGAGTCTGTCTCATCTCTCTCCCTTCTCCCACTGTCTCTCTTTCTCACTCCCTCTCTCTCCCTCTCCTTCTACTGTCTCTCTCCCTCTCTCTCCCCCTCCTTCTACTGTCTCTCAGGGTCCAGAGTCTCTCTCATCTTTCTCCCCCTCCCATTTCTCTCTACCCCTCCTATACACCCCTCCCTCCCTCCCTCTCTCCCCAAAATGCTGTGTCACATACGGGCTGCGTCTGTCTGAGGGCTGGGCTGCTTGTGGAAGGACAAAGCCTGACCCAGCAGGTCTCTGGCCAAGCCGCACAGGGACGAGCCCTGCCCCAGGGGAGGCAGGAATCACTGGCCCAGATCCCATTCCAATCACGAGTCCCAAGGATGAAAGTTGACTGCAGTAACTGCTGGGTCTGACTCCAGCAGAGATATATACAGTATACCATCTATACCATCGAACCACTTCAGCATTGAGACTCCTAGCTCTCTAGTAGAGGGTATTTCATATCAAACCAGAAGCCATCCAACACATGACGGTGTTGGGTGCCGATCTACATCTTCTTTCAATCCGTTTTCAGTTGGAATCAAACTTGAGATGTTATCCTCCTTCAAAAGGATTGGATCCGAGCATAGCAGCTTAATCTCAATGTTGCCTTCCTACTGTGTTTAAAAGGATTGAGGAGGAGGAGGGAGGGGTAGTACTTCATTATAAAATCCTACTTCATTACAATTCATTATAGCCCTCATCTTCACTCTGCATGACAGTCCTGCCCCCTGCTTGAAAAGACACGGACTAACAGTAACTACTGCTGCAGATGAGGGGACTCGCTGCCTGAAGACTCTAAATAAGACAGTTTGGTGATGTTTGGAGATGCGTAACGTGTTGTCTCACTGGCCCCCTGTCGAGTCATGCCCCTCTTACATAACTGATGAGGCTCTCTACCCAGTCAGCTGAACACACCCCTCCTAGTCTGGTGTACGGTATCCAAGGGCAGGGGAGACCAAGAGGATGGAGAGAGAAGAGGAGAAGAGAGATGGAGAGAGGGGGGGGACGAAAGAGATGAGGAGAGAGAGAAGAGGAGGAGAGGCTGAGGAGAGGGGGAAGAGGAGGGGAGAGGGGGAAGAGGAGAGGAGGATGGAGAGAGAAGAGGAGAAGAGAGAAGGAGAGAGGTGGGGACGAAAGAGATAAGGAGAGAGAGAAGAGGAGGAGAGGCTGAGGAGAGGGGGAAGAGGAGAGGAGGGGCTGAGGAGAGAGGCAAGAGGAGAGGAGGGGAGAGAGAGGGGATGAGATAGGAGAAGGATAAAGAGAAGGAGAGAGTAGGAGGAGAGAGGCAGAGGAGAGAGAAGGATAGAAGAAGAGGCAGAGGAAAAGAGAGAGGAGAAGGGAGGAGGAACAACAAGATATTGCTATCAGATCTCTCTACCTTCTACAATCTCCGCAAAGCGATTTTCTTTTCCAAAAGCGGGAAACCCCCCCCACAACTGTTCATGTTTGACTCCTAATCTACACTATGTCCTCGTCCCTACGGCAACATGGAACTCTCTCCTCCTTCGGAAGCCACCGTTGCCGTGAGCCGTTCGATCAACGCGAGCTCAAACCGGGAAACAAGCCGATGTAATCAGGCCGCCATATGTAAACACTCTTTCGCAGACCCTACCGCGCACCACACAACTACAAAAAAAACGCCGTCCGCTACGTAAACAAACTAATCCTGAACGGATCCCACAGGCCCAACACAACAACAACGACAATAAGGACGACGTCTTTACAAACAGCGTAGGGAGGAGCAGATAAGACTCTTTTATTTTCAGGTAACCGTAACAGAGTTATTCCTCTCCCTCCTCCCTCCTCTCCTGCCCCGGGGACCAATCAAACCAGTGACACGTATCTAGGTATAAAACGCAACAGGGGTCACCTACACAGGACAGCAGGGGCTATCAAAGCCGTAGAGGCGGGAGCCGACTGGGGATGGTGTCTGCTAGAAGACTGATAAAGGCTGAACTGAAAGTAGGACTCTTCCTCCTGCATTGAGTCTCTATAAAAGGCACCTAACCTGGTTGGTAACTTGCTGGCGCCCACTAGTGGTGGAGATGTGTAACCAACAGAGATGCAAGAAGGAATCACAGTGCCCT
This sequence comes from Plecoglossus altivelis, assembly GCA_036571765.1. Lineage (NCBI taxonomy): Eukaryota > Metazoa > Chordata > Actinopteri > Osmeriformes > Plecoglossidae > Plecoglossus > Plecoglossus altivelis. Next base: position 2,454,843 of record BROE01000021.1, on the reverse strand, counting down.
CTAGTGTCGGGTGGTGGTATAGGAGCAGTGACGCAGGCTTGGTTGTGTTATGACACAGAAATGGCACATTAGTCTCATCTGGTCACTATGTGTGAAGGTCTATCTTGAGACCTGGGCGTGCCAGGGGCAAGTCTCATGTACTTGGAAGGGGCTGCGGCTGTTACATTGGACTCCTGGGTCTATCTCAGTCACAATTTCAACTAAACATACTGATAGGGACTGACAGGAGAGACAGAGAGAGAGACAGAGAGACAGAGAGACAGACAGAGAGAGAGAGAGAGAGAGAGAGAGAGAGAGCGTACCCTGTTCTATGTTGTGCTGTGGAAGAGAGACATAGAGAGAGACAGACAGAGAGAGCGTACCCTGTAGAGAGAGACAGAGAGACACAAAGAGAGACAGAGATAGACATAGAGAGAGAGCGTACCCTGGTCTATGCTGTGCTGTGGTAGAGAGACATAGTGAGTGATAGAGAGAGAGACAGAGAGAGAGAGAGAGAGAGAGTGTACCCTGGTCTATGTTGTGCTGTGGTAGAGAGACATAGAGAGAGAGACAGAGAGAGAGCGTACCCTGGTCTATGTTGTGCTGTGGTAGAGAGACATAGAGAGAGAGACAGAGAGAGAGCGTACCCTGGTCTATGTTGTGCTGTGGTAGAGAGACATAGAGAGAGACATAGAGAAAGACAGAGAGAGAGAGAGCGTACCCTGGTCTATGTTGTGCTGTGGTAGAGAGACATAGAGAGAGACATAGAGAGAGACATAGAGAGAGACATAGAGAGAGACATAGAGAGAGACATAGAGAGAGACATAGAGAGAGACACAGAGACGAGAGAAATAGAGAGAGACATAGAGAGAGACATAGAGAGAGAGGGGTACCCTTGGTCATGTTGTGCTGTGGTACAGAGACATAGAGAGAGACATAGAGAGAGACATAGAGAGAGACATAGAGAGAGAGCGTACCCTGGTCTATGTTGTGCTGTGGTAGAGAGACATAGAGAGAGACAGAGAGAGAGAGCGTACCCTGGTCTATGTTGTGCTGTGGTAGTTGACTCATCTGGCTGTGGACCACGCCTGCGTAATTCCGTAGAAACGCCTCTTCGCTCGGCGTCAGCTGATGAAGAAAGAACACAACAGTCACAAAACAAGTAAACGAAAAAACCAAACGCTCCTCCGTGACTGGACAAAGGAAAGGAATCGTCCAATAGCGTGGCGGCGGAGGGACTTACATTGGAGCCCATCTTCTTGAGCATGAGCAATACTCGAACCTTCTGCTGGATGTACATCTCTTCAGGAGACTTCCCCGGGGCCTCCTCACGGTTCATCCCCCCTGCTCCTGTGGCTCTGCACACACACACACACACAAAACACAAGCAACAAAACACAACACACACGCGCACACAGCACACGGCCGACACACACGCAGACAACGCACACAGACAACACGCAGACACGCACGCAGCACACAGGCAGGCGGCAGGCAGGCACGACACAACAGGCAGACACACACACAGACACACGCATAGACACACATAGAGGACACACATAGTGGATACACTCTCACACTCATGTCACACAGACCACACACAGACACACACACGCAGACAGGCAGAGTTAGGCTGATTTCAAGGCATGAAATACAGATGAAAAGAAGAGCATTCAAATTTCAGAATAGTATTGACTGGCTTTGTGCGTGACAGGGTGTGGATAAGGCCTCTGTCTGGTGGCCCATTTCATGCATTACCCACTGAAGAAGAAGCCTATTAGATCTCTACACCACTGAAAGAAAAAAGCTTTATACAAAGCAGAATCTGCAAATGTTATTTAACAGTAAGACCTTGAAAACCATCTTCTCCTTTCATTCACAGACTCCAAGGTCTCCCTCCCCCCTGGCAGTCTCCCTCCCCCCCTGGCAGTCTCCCTCCCCCCTACCCCACTCTGTCAGTCCCCCCCCAACCTGCATTCCTTTTTGGCCCCTCTCCTGCCCCCAACCCTCCCAACAGTCTCCCGTCCCCCACTCCCCCTCGCCCCATCTTCCCACAGTCTGCCACGAAGAGACTTCTGGAAGGACACACTGAAAGATAGTCCTAGCAATCTCCTTGGGCTCTTATGTGTACAAAGGGCCACTAATGCATGTTGACAGGGCGTTTGATGTGGGGTTATATTTAATTGAGAAGCTGAAGGCAGTAACCCCCCCCCCTCCTCTCCCCCCTTCCTTACCCGCCGGAGGGGGGAGGGGTGTGTGTTTGGGGTGGGGGGAGGTTCAGGGTCTGGCTGCTTTTGGGGGATCCACTGTGAGCAAATAAACAAGCTACGTTCAGACATCCTACTGTGGAGAGGACAACTAGCTAGGATGTGATACCATCCAGAGTGACATACAAATAGTCCCCATCAACCAATCACGGATGAGTACTGGGTAGATCTCACAGCATTCTAGTGGTCTAAGTCGGGATTCAGGTGTGTTACCAAACCACAGCATCCACCTCAGCTCTCAGTCACAGTGGACCTGTGATAAGAGGACCTGAACTACAGTGGAATCCAGCATCTCTGAGAGAGATGCCTTCTGACAGACACACAGCAGGAAAGGGATCTATTAGTCTGAGACAAAGAAGGTGTCAAGCTCTTTGTTTGAAGATGGGAGAGGGAGAGTGATGAGAGACAGCGATATTTATAAAGAATAAAAACTATCAAGAGAGTGTGAGAGAGAGAGAGAGAGAGAGTGTGAGAGAGTTAGAGACACAAGAAAAAGAGAGACAGATAGAGGGAGACATGAAGAGATGCAGAAGGAGAGAGAGAAACTTAGATTTAAAGGGAAACACACAGACAGAGGGGCGGACAGACAGAGAGAGACGAGCGAGAGATACAGAAAGAGAAGAGTGAGAGAGGCGAGTGAGAGATGCAGAGAGACAAGTCAGAGACGAGTGAAAGATGCAGAGAGATGAGTGAGAGTGATTAGTGAGAGAGGCGATTGAGAGAGAGAGGCGATTGAGAGACAGAAAGAGACGAGTGAGAGAGGTGAGTGAGAGACGAGTGTGAGATACAGAGAGAGATGATTGAGAGACAGAGAGAGACGAGAACACATTGGTTATTCCGTCCTGTGTGCCAGGCAGGCAGGGGGGGAGAGAGAGAGAGAGAGAGAGAGAGAGGGAGAGGGAGAGGGAGAGAGAGAGAGAGGGAGAGAGAGAAGGCCTCAAAGCGACCGAGGGACATGAAAGAGGCAGAGACTCGGTCGCCCGCTGCACCTTTGGGAGAGGGGGGGGGCACAGAGACCCAGCAGTGATGCGTTTGATCATGTCACCCCCCAACCTCCCCCTGCCCCTCCCTCTCCCCTCCCCCTCCACTTCAGACAAAAAGAACGCTAGCCAACATTCATGGCAGGCAGAGAGACGGACAGGCAGAGAGACGCAGGGAAAGACAGACAGGCAGAGGGACACAGGGAGAGACAGAGAGACACACGGAGAGAGGAGCAGGGGGAGAGACAGACAGGAAGAGAGATAGAGAGGAAGGCAGGAAGAGAGACACAAGGAGAGAGACAGGCAGAGAGACAGACAGACACAAGGAGAGACAGACAGAGAGACACAAGGAGAGAGAAGCAGGGGGAGAGACAGACAGGTAGAGAGATGGAGAGGAAGGCAGGAAGAGAGACACATGGAGAGAGACAGGCAGAGAGACACAGGGAGAGACAGACAGGTAGAGAGATGGAGAGGAAGGCAGGAAGAGAGACAAACAGACAGAAAGATAGGGAGGTCTAATACCCAGTTAAAGCATGAGAAACAAAGACATCTGACATGTCTGTATGGATGGAAATGAAGGAGGAAAAGGAAGGACAGACAGACATACAGGCAGGCAGACAGACATACAGGCAGGCAGGCAGACAGACAGGCAGGCAGGCAGGCAGGCAGGCAGGCAGGCAGGCAGGCAGGCAGACAGGCAGACAGATAGGCAGGCAGGCAGGCAGGCAGGCTTTAGGTGAACCAGCCAATGCTCGTAGTCTCTGGGGTTGAGAGGGGATCGTATGACAGACAGCAATTAATATTTAACGATCATTCAGGGATGGTGTTCTGCTGGCTGAAGCTGTTCCTCACCCCTGGTGCACCCTGGAGACCCAGAGCAGAGGACACAGAACACTCTAGACCCAGAGACCCAGAGCAGAGGAGATAGAACACTCTAGACCCAGAGAACCTGGGCAGAGGAGATGGAACACAGGAGACCCAGAGACCCAGAGCAGAGGAGACAGTCCACTGTAGAGGCAGAGACCCTGAGGAGACAGGACACTGTAGAAGCAGAGACCCTGAGGAGACAGGACACTGTAGAGGCAGAGACCCTGAGGAGACAGGACACTGTAGAGGCAGAGACCCTGAGGAGACAGTCCACTGTAGAGGCAGAGACCCTGAGGAGACAGAACACTGTAGAAGCAGGCAGAGGAAGCGTCTACACTTGCTCCCTTCTGAAGCTGGGAAATTGGATGTCTTCAGACATCCTTTTCGATAAATTGCTGTGATGATCCTAGTTTTTGACTGCCGCTGCATATTCTTTAATCTTACACCACCTTGACAATAATAACTCACAGAACAACTACAACTCTGTTCAGAATCCCAAATAATCAGGCTCTGCTGGAGGGGGAAGGTTGGTGGAGGACACAGTAGATGACAGAGAAAACAAGAGAGGGAGAGAGACTTAGGGAGAGACTGGGAGAGAGACTGGGAGAGAGACTGGCAGAGAGTCTGGGAGAGACTGAGGGAGAGAGAGACTGGGAGAGAGACTGGGAGAGAGACTGGGAGAGAGTCTGGGAGAGAGTCTGGGAGAGACTGAGGGAGAGAGAGACTGGGAGAGAGACTAGGGGAGAGAGACTAGGGGAGAGAGAGACTGGGGGAGAGAGACTGGGGGAGAGAGACTGAGGGAGAGAGACTGAGGGAGAGAGAGACTGGGGGAGAGAGAGACTGGGAGAGAGACTGGGAGAGAGTCTGGGAGAGAGTCTGGGAGAGAGACTGGGAGAGTCTGGGAGAGACTGAGGGAGAGAGGCTGGGAGAGAGTCTGGGAGAGACTGAGGGAGAGAGAGACTGGGAGAGAGACTAGGGGAGAGAGAGACTGGGGGAGAGAGACTAGGGGAGAGAGAGACTGGGGGAGAGAGAGACTGGGGGAGAGAGAGACTGGGGGGAGAGAGTCTGGGGGGAGAGAGACTAGGGGAGAGAGAGACTGGGGGAGAGAGACTGAGGGAGAGAGAGACTGAGGGGAGAGAGACTTGGAGAGAGGCACCGGGGAGAGAGACAGAGACTGGGAGAGAGAGACGGAGAGACAGAGAGACCGACTGGGAGAGACAGAGAGACAGAGAGACCGACTGGGAGAGGGAGAGAGACTGGGAGAGAGAGAAACGGACAGAGAGAGAGAGACGGACTGGGAGAGAGAGAGACGGACTGGGAGAGAGAGAGACGGACTGGGAGAGAGAGAGACGGACTGGGAGAGAGACAGACAGACTGGGAGAGAGACAGACAGACTGGGAGAGAGAGACAGACAGGGAGAGAGAGAGACAGACTGGGAGAGAGAGAGAGAGACAGACTGGGAGAGAGAGAGAGAGAGAGACAGACTGGGAGAGAGAGAGAGAGAGAGACAGACTGGGAGAGAGAGAGAGAGAGACAGACTGGGAGAGAGAGCTGATTGTCGTGTTTGTGAATCACTTGAAAGACAATGTAAAAAAACAGGAAGATGATTGTGTATTTTCAGTTTCATCTACCTTGCCCCTGGTAGCAAGATCGGCACGATGGAATCTAGGCTATTTTTGGTTGAGTGAAGAAGGTAAGACAGTTCCTGTGCATAATGAATACAGATGCACTACAGGAGCGGCTCTGCTCTCAAAACATCACCATCAACACAGGAATGTTCTAGAAGGAAACTGCAGAACAAACTCAGCTGGGTGTAGACGCAAGCTAAGGATGACATCATACGCTGGCTCACCTCTGTCTCTGAACACAAACTATCTACCTTGTCACAATGATAGGTATTTATTTCTACTGTATTGAGAGACACAGAGAGAGATAGGGGGAGGGGACTATGTTAATTCAGGTGTGTTGTGTGTGAAGCAGTCAGGGTTAGGAGTAGTTAGGGTGTGGAGGGTGGAGGTGTGGAGGTGTGGAGGGTGGAGGTGTGGAGGTGTCAGCTTGGCTAATCAAACGCATCTCCCCCCTCGTCATACTCTCCTACCCTCCCCCCGCCCTCCTCCTCCTCCCCCCGCCCTCCTCCTCCTCCCCCCGCCCTCCTCCTGAGAGAGAGACAGACAGACCTGGGAAGAGAGACACAACAGACTGGGAGAGAGAGAGACTAGACTGGGAGAGAGGATGATGACAGACTGGGAGAGAGAGCTGATTGTCGTGTTTGTGAATCACTTGAAAGACAATGTAAAAAAACAGGAAGATGATTGTGTATTTTCAGTTTCATCTACCTTGCCCCTGGTAGCAAGATCGGCACGATGGAATCTAGGCTATTTTTGGTTGAGTGAAGAAGGTAAGACAGTTCCTGTGCATAATGAATACAGATGCACTACAGGAGCGGCTCTGCTCTCAAAACATCACCATCAACACAGGAATGTTCTAGAAGGAAACTGCAGAACAAACTCAGCTGGGTGTAGACGCAAGCTAAGGATGACATCATACGCTGGCTCACCTCTGTCTCTGAACACAAACTATCTACCTTGTCACAATGATAGGTATTTATTTCTACTGTATTGAGAACAACAGAGAGAGATAGGGGGAGGGGACTATGTTAATTCAGGTGTGTTGTGTGTGAAGCAGTCAGGGTTAGGAGTAGTTAGGGTGTGGAGGGTGGAGGTTGTCGAGGGTGGTGGTGTCAGCTTGGCTAATCAAACGCATCTCCCCCCTCGTCATACTCTCTGCTAACCTCCCCCCGCCTCCTCCTCCTCCCCCGCTCCTCCTCCTCCCTCCGCCTCCTCCTTCTGCCCTCCTCCCCTCCCTCCCCTCCCCTCTCCTCCCGCACTCTCCCTCCTCCTCCTCCCCCCCGCCCTCTCCTCCTCCCCTGCCCTCCTCCTCTCCTCCCCCTCCTCACCCCTCTCCTCCTCCTCCTCCCTCCCTCCGCCCTCCTCCTCACCACTGGTCTTGTTAGCGTGGTAATTCTGTGGCTGACAGGGCACAGTCTCGGGGCTGTCTGAGCCTCTTACAGCTCAGAGGAAATTCAGCTTCGCTTCGTATCACAGATACAACAACAACAACAACACACAGCCACGGCCGTCACCAGAGATGAGCACAGCTGGATAAGAAGCTCGCTGATGTTACAGAATATTTAAAGGATAGTTGTGTGTGTGTGTGTGTGTGTGTGTATATGTATGTGTGTGTGTGTGTGTATATGTATGTGTGTGTGTGTGTGTGTGTGTGTGGGAGGAGGTCATCTCAGAACAGTTTGAAACAAACACTTAGTACACTTGGTGCTAAGTGCTCTGATCTGAGATCAGAAAATGTGGTATTTCTTTTCTCGCAGAACTAGGCTAACTCAAAACAGGGAAGTCAGCATGTTGGAAGAACGTAAGGTCTTCCTATCCTGCATGGGAGGAGGCGTTTGCTACAGGAGGAAGGAGGCGTTTGCTCCAGGAGGAAGGAGACAATTGCTCCAGAGATGATGTTGTCTCCGTCTCAGCCACTCTGAGGACAGCAGGATGCACACCTGTTCCAACACACAGGTCCTTACAAGGCTTCTGCATGTCCCAGTCTCATACACACACACGGGAGAGGGAGGGGAGAGGGGATGGAGTGAAAAAGAGAGAGGCAGAGGAGGAGGAGAGAGAGAGGATACACACACAGAAGAGGGAAAGGAGTGGAAAAAGAGAGACGGGCGGTAAAGAGAGAGAGAGAAAGAGGGAGGGAGAGAGAGAGAGAGAGAGAATGGGCCGCAAGAAAGAGAGACAGAGAGAGTATGCGTGGAGAAACCAAAAACTTGAGAGAGACTAGACACAGATACCTTTTGTGTGTGTGTGAATGAGTGAGCAGTGAGCGGGTGAGTGAGTTAGACAGACAGTGTTTGTAGGACATAAACCAAGACATTTAGAAAGAGACACACAGAAGACAGAGAGACAGAGAGAGTAGGAGAGACAGAGACAGAGAGAGAGAGAGTAGGAGAAAGTAGGAGAGAGAGACAGAGACAGAGAGAGAGAGTAGGAGAGACAGAGACAGAGAGAGAGAGAGTAGGAGAAAGTAGGAGAGAGAGAGACAGAGACAGAGAGAGAGAGAGAGAAGAGAGAGAGAAGAGAGGAGGAGAGAGAGAGAGAGACGAAGGCAGAGAAGGACAGGAGAAGAGAAGAGGGAAGGAGAGAAGGGAGAAGAGAGCGTGCGAGTGTTGAGAAAGTGAGCCCTCGCTCCCCTAACCCTGGCCTGCTCCTCTTACACTGAACCCTGGGACACGGAATGCAATAAACGCTCACTGCCTAGGATTACAGCCTGCCCTGTGATTGGCCTTTGCGCCTGATGAGGTCACAAAGGACACAGGCCACCACATCCCCCCCCATGACACACAAACAGCCCCACATGTCCCTCCAGTCACCTCCGCCACACACACACAGGTGCTCCCACACACACACACACACACACACACACACACACACACACACACACACA
>BROE01000021.1:2435238-2445775 GCA_036571765.1 Plecoglossus altivelis | reverse complement strand
AGAGAGAGAGAGAGAGAAAGAGAGAGAGAGAGAAAGAGAGAGAGAGAGAGAGAGAGAGAGAGAGAGAGAGAGAGAGAGAGAGGGAGAGAGAGCGTGCGAGTGTGAGAAAGTGAGCCCTCGCTCCCCTAACCCTGGCCTGCTCCTCTTACACTGAACCCTGGGACACGGAATGCAATAAACGCTCACTGCCTAGGATTACAGCCTGCCCTGTGATTGGCCTTTGCGCCTGATGAGGTCACAAAGGACACAGGCCACCACATCCCCCCCCATGACACACAAACAGCCCCACATGTCCCTCCAGTCACCTCCGCCACACACACACAGGTGCTCCCACACACACACACACGTGCTCTCTCTCTCTCTCTCTCTCTCTCTCTCACACACACACACACACACAGTGGAGCTCCAGCTGGGATTGAGGGGTATAAGGCTAAACTCATTAGCAGAGCCCCCCAGCATGTCCACAAGGCTCTTCCTCAGAAGCAGCTCTGGTAGTGTCTGCAGCCTGGAGGAACAAGCCCCATGTCTCCCTGGCAGTACACCTTCACCACTATGTGTGTCTGTTAACCAGCAGGCACCTTGACCACTACATGTGTCTGTTAAACAGCAGGCAGTACACCTTGACCACTGTGTGTCTGTTAACCAGCAGGCAGTACACCTTGACCACTGTGTGTCTGTTAACCAGCAGGCAGTACACCTTGACCACTGTGTGTCTGTTAACCAGAAGGCAGTACACCTTGACCACTACGTGTGTCTGTTAAACAGCAGGCAGTACACCTTGACCACTGTGTGTCTGTTAAACAGCAGGCAGTACACCTTGACCACTGTGTGTCTGTTAAACAGCAGGCAGTACACCTTGACCACTACATGTGTCTGTTAAACAGCAGGCAGTACACCTTGACCAATACATGTGTCTGTTAACCAGCAGGCAGTACACCTTGACCACTGTGTGTCTGTTAAACAGCAGGCAGTACACCTTGACCACTACATGTGTCTGTTAACCAGCAGCCAGCATATCGTGACCAAAACGTGTGTCTGTTAAACAGCCAGATTTGTCTGTGAGGAAGAGCTTTCTAGACAGTTCAGCCGACCTTTCATCGGAAAGACAAGAACTCAAAAGTCTTAAATCCACGAAGAGGACTCTCTCCAGCCTCTCTCTCTCTCCAGCCTCTCTCTCTCTCTCCAGCCTCTCTCTCTCTCCAGCCTCTCTCTCTCTCCAGCCTCTCTCTCTCTCCAGCCTCTCTCTCTCTACAACCTCTCTCTCTTTACAACCTCTATCCAGCACCTCTCCCAGTCTCTCTCACTTCAGCTTCTCTCTCACTTCAGCCTCTCTCTCTTCAGCACCTGTCGGAGCCTCTCTCTCTCTCCAGCACCTCTCTCTCTCTCTCTCCAGCACCTCTCCCAGTCTCTCTCTTTCCAGCCTCTCCCAGCTTCTCTCTCTCTACAGCACCTCTTCCAGTCTCTCTCTCTCCAGCACCTGTCGGAGCCTCTCTCTCTCCAGCACCTCTCTCGCTCTCCCTCTCTCTCTCTCCCTCCTTCCTTTCATATTCAGCTGGTCCTGGCCTCCAGTATCCTTCAGCAGTATGGTCAGCTAGCTCCCAGCCCACCTCCTCACATTTACAGTGGCACCAACAATGAAGGCAGTATTTTGGAGACAATGCAGTTGAGCTGGATGGTGGAAATATGATTGATAAGTAGGTCATGCCTTGTTACCATCACGTCAAGCATGAACTCAAAGAATTCTCTCTGTAGACTGTGTGCCTGAGGCTGGGTCTGGGTCCTGCTTGTGTGTACCCCCCCCCCCCCCCCTGCACCGAACGCACCAGACCAGGATACACCCCTCCAGCACTTCAGCCTAAACATGATCAGACAGAGCCAGAATCTCCATGGTTTGCAGTGTCTTACCGACTATACATATTGAAAAGTTAATAACAACTGAAAAATCTCACCTGAACTTGTCTCGAGTCTGACACTTGCCTTTCCTTAGGTTCCATACTGCATAGTTCTAACATTGTTCTATACAGCCCTTAATTGTCCCTAATAGCCCCCCACATCCCTATACAACACTACATAGCCCCCACATCCCTATAACACTACATAGCCCCCCACATCCCTATATAACACTACATAGCTCCCACATCCCTATATAACACTACATAGCCCCCACATCCCTATACAACACTACATAGCCCCCACATCCCTATAACACTACATAGCCCCCACATCCCTATAACACTACATAGCCCCACATCCCTATAACACTACATAGCCCCCACATCCCTATAACACTACATAGCCCCACATCCCTATAACACTACATAGCTCCCACATCCCTATAACACTACATAGCCCCCACATCCCTATAACACTACATAGCTCCCACATCCCTATATAACACTACATAGCCCCCACATCCCTATAACACTACATAGCCCCCCACATCCCTATATAACACTACATAGCCCCCACATCCCTATAACACTACATAGCCCCCACATCCCTATAACACTACATAGCTCCCACATCCCTATAACACTACATAGCCCCCCACATCCCTATAACACTACATAGCCCCCACATCCCTATAACACTACATAGCTCCCACATCCCTATAACACTACATAGCCCCCACATCCCTATAACACTACATAGCCCCCCACATCCCTATATAACACTACATAGCTCCCACATCCCTATAACACTACATAGCCCCCCACATCCCTATATAACACTACATAGCCCCCACATCCCTATAACACTACATAGCCTCCACATCCCTATAACACTACATAGCCCCCACATCCCTATAACACTACATAGCCCCCCACATCCCTATAACACTACATAGCCCCACATCCCTATAACACTACATAGCCCCCACATCCCTATAACACTACATAGCCCCCCACATCCCTATAACACTACACAGGTCCCATATCCCCATATAAGGAACATTCAAACAGTAGAATCTGCTGTAAGCTGGTCTCAAGGGAGGGAAACACAGACAATGCTGAAAGACAAAGACGTGTGTGCTTGTGTGTTTGTGTGCGCACGCCTGTTTGAGTGTGTGTGTGTGCACGCCTGTTTGTGTGTGTGTGTGCGCCACGCCTGTTTGTGTTGTGTGTGTGTGTGCACGGCCTGTGTGTGTGCCCCTGTGTGCATGCTTGTTTGTGTGTGTGTGTGTGTGTTTGCTTGTGTGTGTGTGTGTGTGTTTGTGTGTGGGTCTGGGGAGGGGGAGGTGTGGTGTATTTTCCACACCCTAGTCCTCACCATTGCTGGTACAGACATCACATCACTATGGAGCCGTACTCAAAATTCCAAGCTAATGACCATCCTCTGACGGTCATCCTGTCTACTAACAGCCTAAGGAACATGACAGACTATGGTAATGAGATGGTGGGTGTGTGTGTGTGTGCCTGCCTCCTGCGGTAAGGAGCGACTATTGAAGGGAGCTGAAGTCTGAATACACCACCCTGTCCACAAAACAATCCCCACAAAGTGGTTTGGGCAGGTGCGAGTCACGGAGAGACTACATGTGAGTGTTGGCAGCAGCTACGTCGGTGTGATTGGAGTCATCAGACAAGAGAAGCAGCAGAACGCCTGCAGGCCTGAAGTGTATAATCCCTGTTTGATGGCTAGGAGTGATCTGGATGTATTAAAATCATCCTCTCTCTTCATATGCACTGCCAAGGAGAACTCCTGAGAGGGAGGGGACGGGTGAGGGAGGGAGAGGAAGAGATAGGCACCATGGCCCCAGGGAAGAGAGGGAGGAAAGAGGAGAGTTGGGAGGGGGCGGAGAAGGGAGGAAGGAGGAGAGAGAGAAGGGGGGGAGACGGAGAGGGAGAAAGGATGAGAGAGAGAGAGAGGGGGAGAGGAGCAGAGAGAGGGGAGGGGGACGGAGAGGGAGAGAAGAGAGAGAGAGAGAGAAGGAGAGAGAGAGAAGGAGAGAGAGAGAGAAGAGTATTGACCACAAGTCAGGTTCCAAACCCCCCCCCCCCAGCCACTCATGGGAATGCGCAGAGTCAGACGAACTTGGCATATGGTTCATAACCCTCATAGGTCCACAAGGTACCAAGAGAACATCCAGCCCTCTGGCCAGCCCAGCTCTTGCCAGCCACTTACACGCAATCTCTGCCCCGCTCGCCAATGCCCCGACGGGCAAGGTGCCAGTCACACAGCTGAATGTGCTGTCAGATATCTGGCGGTTGCTAGCGAAATAAGACCCTATACAGCGCGGCTAGTCCCACGGAGCAACAATGCAAGCAAATGCGGGGGGGGGAGGAGGTGGGTGGTGGGTGGGGGGACGGGACGCAAAAATAGCACAGGGAACGGCAAAGTCGATGCGATGATTATAAAACGGAACACTCAAGTCATTGTAGTTTGAGGAAAAAGGTGAGGGGGGAGGGGGGGGCATATAGCCTGAAATAGCACACACGTTGGGGAAAACTAAAAACTTGTGAACAGTGAAAGTTGGCCGTAACGTGAAGATGGGTTACCAAATAGTATAAAGGCAACTCATGTACTGTATGACTATATGACTAAACTGCCTAACTAGCTTGTCACCGTACCGACACTGACTATTACAAATCTTGTCCGACTGGTATTAGTCAGGTTATTAGTGAAAGGAAAGTGAATAATACGGAGTTTTGCGTTTAATACAACGTAAATTCGTTTAAAAAAAACCCCACTGTATCATAAAATAAAGTATCGTACAGGTACACTCAATGCGATTGTTGAATAAACCAGCAACTGGATGCAGAAGTGGAGAAAACGTTCACCATCACTGGCAAACAATAAGCTAGGAAACATGGAAGTCTGAAACCATGAGAACTCTTCTGTGTTGTCTTTTAAGATGACTATTTCACTGCGCTTTCATGACATCTTATGTACAGTTTAGACCCAGGGGCGGGTAACGTGATCGGAACAATTTTGCTAATGTTGCAGCATACAAAGTGTTACATTGTAACAAGCTAGCTAGTTAGCCAGCTAGCAATCATTCACGCCGTTTCCTGTCTCCCAGGATAGCTACTCGGTTGCTAAACCGACGAGCTCGTGTACCTCCGCAATATCCCCGTTGTGCAAAACTGAGAGTGACAGTATTGGAAATGTAATGACTATTCGAAACTTGCTATATAAAACTTTGCATTTGCTGTTTTAACGGAGTCTTTTCCATCGTTTATTTGGCAAAGTATTATAGCTAGCAAGCTCGAGACAAAAGCCTTGAATGAAGTTCCTGCGGGTGCAACCCCATCCAGGTACCGCTATCCCCGAATGCGAGGATCCAACCAATTCTTTCCTATATCTCCCTCAAACGTAACCTTAAACTCGAAGAAGGCTTTTGTTATCTTTAGAAAAAAAGACGGTTAATCTTACCCCTCCTGTTCCAGCTTTTCTTTCTTGTGTGTTTTATTTGAATGGTGTGTTGTTGTAAGAAGCTGTCCTGTTCCGGGGTCACATCCCTCCAGTCGTTAGGGCTGCGTGTAGGAACCGTGACTCACGCGGCGCCGAGCCTCCTGCAGTAGCTTCAGACCTATGGAAGCCGGCCTCAATACTTACAAGCTAAGACGTTGGACTCCGTATTTAATTTTTAAAATAATTTTTACGCCCATAGTTTCATATACTAATAATGCTAAATTTTGTTCATACTAATAAGTAATGTAGATTTCTAACTTTATACGAATCATGTAGTTTATATATATATATATATATGATTCCTTTTTTGCCTCTAGGGCGCTACCTTGCTTTTGGTGGTGGTGGTGGTGGTGGGGGGGGGGGGGGGGCAGCGGACAAAAAATGAATTGTACACGTCTGTCCTTGATGTGGCCATATAATACTTTATAATACTACGTTTGCATTATTGCTTTGCTAAGAAGATCTTTGAAGTACTCATTTAACAGCGGCATTAATCCAGGGCGACCTTACAGACATAGAGGCAATTCGAACCGGCGATCTCTTGATCAGCCGTTACTGTAGATCAGAGGTCTCCAACTCATTTAACAGCGGCATTAATCCAGGGCGACCTTACAGACATAGAGGCAATTCGAACCGGCGATCTCTTGATCAGCCGTTACTGTAGATCAGAGGTCTCCAACCCTGTTCCTGGAGAGCTGCTATCCAGACTGTTTCCCCTTCAACCTCAGTTTAACACACCTGATTCTACAAATTACCTGGATGGTGAGCTGAATGAGGCTACATGATGTGCAGTTGAAGTGAAAACCAATAGGATGGTAGCTCTCCAGGACCCCAAAGTTGGAGATCCCTGATGGTTCTCCACACACATCTCCTGGTATTTGACCGCTAGGAGTGCTGTCGCTTGGCAACAGACAGTCACCTGTCACTTAGTCATATCTGATAAGCACCACATTGTCTGTACAATATTTTTGCGTAAATTATTTATACATGCCGGTGTAAGGAAGTAACAATGAAACAGAGTCGACCAATCAAAACACACACGGACCAAAATAGTATTTGTCTCTCTTTTATCACACAAAACGGCTTCCACTGAGGAATGTACCGATAAAACAAAGAATGAACACACATGAACACAAGTTCAAAACAGTGCAGGAAAAACAGTTGGCCACGGAATCCCAAACTCCAGCTTCTCTGAGAGTGTTAACTCTGAATAGGTAGATTAATAAGAAGTAGGGTATCATAGATTGTACAACCGCACTGATAAGAGGGCGCATATGGATCGTTAGTGAGATTGTACACGCGACCGCAATAAACAGCAGAGCGGAGTATTTGAAAGTCAATCCAATACAGTTACCCTGTCAAACGCTTCAAGCTGGTGACTTATGGGAAATGTAGTTGATGTGGTGAAGACAGTTGGCAGTTGACGTGACTTTGGAATTCGTCGCACAGTTAACGGATCAAACGCTTTCTTACAACAAACCCCCCCCCCCCAAAAGAAACATCTCTAGACTTTTACAAGGTGGGTTCTTCGCAAACAACAACTAAGACAGTTTTAACGCAGTTTCACAATGTTTGTGTTTACTAAACTGGCCTGCAAGATTCAGCATGTCACATGCTTAGAACAACAGTTGTAGAAAAAGCTTTTGATTCTAAAGCTGCTGCTTTTAAAACTCAGTGAACTATTGTGTGTGAAGTTGACAATGAATTGCACCAGTCCAGTAGCACAGTAAAATAACAGTATGCACGATCTTCAAGTTCAAGCTATTTGACTGTTTCGTTAAAAAAAAGGATCATATTGTACAACTCCACCAAGGTGAAAATGCACTCAGAAAACAATACAGTGGCGACTTTAAGTATAAAATACGACAATAACAATGTTCAGAAGTTCGTACACACACGGACGCACGTATCCTTCAAGTTATCCTTGATGGGTATGCTGAGAACATCAAGATCTACGAGAAGAGATCTTTATGTCAAGTGCATTAAGCTATTGGGATGATACAATCTAATTACAATAAATTACATGTATGATATTTTAAATAAGCTTTCCTCTCACAGTTACAGTCACTTACTCAAACAAAAAGTAACAATGCATAGGCACAGTGGATCTTGGACAATTTATCGCTGAAATATCTGGAAAGCTGAAAAACCAAAGCCCCCAAAAAATGTATGACTGAAATCTCTTTCTCTGCATTTACATCTCTGAGGAGGTATTTTTTTATTTCGTAGATTTATTCAGTTGAGCTCGATTTAAACTAGAGTAACACCATAACGCAAAATTTGAGAGTGGATTTGTAAATGATCTATAAAAGCTCAATATATATAAACTCTTGGCTCAATATAATATAATATATATATATATTATATTATATATATGTATATATGTATACATATATATATTATATGTATACATATATATATTATATATACATGTATATATGTATATATACATTCATATATACATATATACATGTATATATCTATATATATATATATATATACATGTATATATATATATAGATATAATATCAATAACCACACCATACCATAAACTAAACTAACCAATGGAAAATGACCATTGATTACCGGCTATTACCATGAGCTCAAACCAGTTGCTCAATGTCAGCAGAGTTGAGGCCATTAGGTTAATAGTTTGATGATGTTACGAGCACTTAGATTAGGTTTACAAGGGACTTTCTACTTGAAATGCTATCTGCAGTCTTGAACACAAGACTGGTTCACAGTATTCAGCAGGTAGCTGCTATCAGAAGACAACAATACAAACGTATTGTTTTAAACTGTTATGATTAGGCTAAATATATATATACATAAGTTATGGCTTACATATCCCAGAGATTCAAGTTCCATTTCCTGGTCATTTTTTAGTCTGGGTAATAGGAGGAGAGACTCTATTGCGCGGCTGGTTCTGGGTCTAATCTGGCGTTGGATCAAGTCATAGTCTGGATCAAGTCATAGTCTGGATCAAGTCAGAGTCTGGATCAAGTGTGAGTCTGGATCAAGTCAGAGTCTGGGTCTAATCTGGTGTTGGATCAAGTCAGAGTCTGGATCAAGTCAGAGTCTGGATCAAGTGTGAGTCTGGATCAAGTCAGAGTCTGGGTCTAATCTGGTGTTGTATCAAGTCAGAGTCTGTATCAAGTGTGAGTCTGGATCAAGTCAGAGTCTGGATCAATTCAAAGTCTGGATCAAGTCAGAGTCTGGATCAATTCAGAGTCTGGATCAATTCAGAATCTGGATCAAGTCAGAGTCTGGATCAAGTGTGAGTCTGGATCAATTCAGAATCTGGATCAAGTGTGAGTCTGGATCAAGTCAGAGTCTGGATCAAATCAGAGTCTGGATCAAGTCAGAGTCTGGATCAAGTGTGAGTCTTGGTATTTACTGTAAACTCAGGGTTTGAGTTCATCGTTATGTTGCCAATTTAGGGAGAAATCAACATGGCATCCCTGATTTCACAGCGTCCATTAATCGGCACTTGTGGTTCAAATACTTTAAGGTTTTGTCTGACTTATTAAGATAGTTGATCTTTCTGGCTTTCTTCACAACATGGATTTAAAATGAAGTGGGTGTTGTATGTAGTTTTGAGGGTTTTAGTCATTTATATACCTGGACAAGCTTAGAACACGGTAAGATTATTCACATCGGGAAGGTCTAACCTATACGAAGTATGTACACAAAGATCAAATGTTCAGATGTTTGTAAACCCCCAAACCATGGCAAATCTACGAGTCCAGCCATCTAAAACACAACAAAAGAGTTGTATTTTCATCAAATAAAGCGAATGTGAACCCCCCCCCCCCCTAAAAGAACTGCTGAGGAAATCAAAGCGTTGTGAATGTAAACCGTCCTGTCTGTGTGCACACGCTGTCGATAAAGTCATTTACTTACGAGCGCTTTGATAATAATCACGTGCTAAAGCATTGCTTCCTTACACACAGTAATTACAGAGTACAAATGTAGGTATCAGTTCATAGTTTAGGATGCTAATAGTACAACTTATATCAGGCAACTTCAATCCATTTTCCAAGTGCAGTGATGATTAGAAGAATCCTTTGTAGAAAGGTGTTTCTGTGAGGGTACTATCTTTACGTTTTGGAGTGAAGGTAAAACAACGGCATCTTTCCTCATCTTTAGAAAGCTCTTCCTTGGGAAAAAAAATATCTCTCATCAACACCTGCAGTTCGACATGAGTTCATAAATCAAAAAAACACGTTTTTCAAAGTCCGGTGTAAACATTTCCGAAATCTTCTTTTCTTCTTCTTTGCATTTTGGATAGTGAGTTATATGTATCCTCCAGGTCAGAGCCCAGGTCAGAGCCCAGGTCAGAGCTCAGGTCAGAGGTCAGAGCCCAGGTCAGAGGTCAGAGCTCAGGTCAGAGGTCAGAGTGTGTTTATCTGTCTGTTTCCTCCCCAGCTGTCTGCTTAGACTGTCATTGTTGGACTAAGGGTACCTGGTTGATCAGCGTCGCCAACTCTCACTCATTGGCCGAGAGATACACGCATGTGATTGATTCCACACGCTGGGTATCCAATCGTACGCGTGAGAGTTGGCAGCCATGTTTCAAGATCCTTCCGAAACACTGGCAGTTCTCAGAGTCGACTTTCTTTGGCCCAAGAATGCATCATCCAGTTTACCTTGGTCTTCCAACTCTCTCTGAGAGCCTCGTTGAATTTGACTTTAAAACTCTTCAGAGCTTCCTCCTCGGACTTCCCCAACGCCAGAGAATCCTGTGGAGAGAGGGAGGGGGAGAAATGGGGGAGAGAGGGGGAGGAATGGGGGAGAGAGGAGAGGAGGGGGAGGTTTGAGGGGGAGGAGGGGAGAGAGGGAGAAGGAGGGAAGAGAAGGGGAGGGAGGAGGAGAGAGAGGCAGGGAGGAGAGAGGAGGAGGGGAGGAGGGGAGCGAGGATGGGAGAGAAGGGGTGGAGAAGGAGGAGGGGAGAGAGGGGGGAGAAAAGGAGGGGAGTGAGGGAGGGATAGGGAGGATGGTGGGGAAGTGAGATTTTAATACCAGGAGTTAGAGGGAAGGACGACCGAGCCATCTCTAGAAGGGAGAGAGATTTGAAGGGAATGACAAAAAGGAGGAAATGAATGAGTAGGAGAGAAGGACAAAA
>BROE01000021.1:2369886-2431236 GCA_036571765.1 Plecoglossus altivelis | reverse complement strand
CGTCCCCCCCTCCCTCCCCCCCCGTCCCCCTCAGATGACCTCTGACCCCTGCCTTAGCCTTACTCTGGGTTCTTGGACTTGAGCCAGTTGAGGATGGTGTCCTTGTTCAGAGCAGCGGTAGCTGCGTTGTTGCTGTTGTTCCTCTGGATGTTGGCGATTGTGTCCGAGTTCTTCACCACCTCGATGAGGCCCGTCTTGTTCCCAGTGGACAGGCAGCCATACGGGATCATCCTGCAGGACGAAAGGCAGAGGAAACAACACTCAGGTCCCCCCACTCTATGCCAAACAAACGACTAGTATGATCCAAAATGGCCGTCCAGGGCCATGTGGAGGATTACAGTTTCCCTCTCTGGTTTTTTGGAGAGCGACATTAGTGACGACTTGATTCCATTCCACACCTGTTCCAAACTACACCTGTTCTATACCACACCTGCTCTATACCACACCTGTTCTATACCACACCTGTTCCATACCACACCTGTTCCATACCACACCTGTTCTATACCACACCTGCTCTATACCACACCTGTTCTATACCACACCTGCTCTATACCACACCTGTTCTATACCACACCTGTTCTATACCACACCTGTTCCATACCACACCTGTTCCATACCACACCTGCTCCATACCACACCTGTTCCAAACTACACCTGTTCTATACCACACCTGCTCTATACCACACCTGTTCTATACCACACCTGTTCCAAACTACACCTGTTCTATACCACACCTGTTCCATACCACACCTGTTCTATACCACACCTGTTCTATACCGCACCTGTTCTATTCCACACCTGTTCCATACCACACCTGTTCTATACCACACCTGTTCTATACCACACCTGTTCTATACCACACCTGTTCTATACCGCACCTGTTCTATTCCACACCTGTTCCATACCGCACTACTCTAACCTATCGTGCTTTGCTGCTTCCCTCACTTCTAACTCTGTGTTCAGCAACAACAAATACCTCAGGTCCAGCCCCTCCTTCTTCCACAGGATCTCCATGACCTGAATCATCTGGAGGGTCAACATGTCCTGACGAAGATCTGAGGAAAGATACATCATCATTATCATCATCCTCATCTTCATTATCATCATCCTCATCATCTTCATCCTCATCTTCATTATCATCATCCTCATCATCATCATCCTCATCATCATTATCAGGTCCAGCCTGCAGCCAGCTAAAATCACCTGAACCTCATGTATTTATGATGGTGTGATGTGATGATGTGATGTCATGAAGGTGTGATGTCAGGATGGTGTAATGTGACGGTGTAATGTGATGGTGTGATGTCATGGCGGTGTGATGTCATGCTGGTGTGATGTCATGGCGGTGTGATGTCATGCTGGTGTGATGTCATGGGTGATGTCATGATGGTGTGATGTCATGGTGTGATGTCATGATGGTGTGATGTCATGATGGTGTGATGTCATGAAGGTGTGATGTCATGATGGTATGATGTCATGCTGGTGTGATGTCATGCTGGTGTGATGTCATGGGTGATGTCATGATAGTGTGATGTCATAGCGGTGTGATGTCATGCTGGTGTGATGTCATGGGTGATGTCATGATGGTGTGATGTCATGAAGGTGTGATGTCATGATGGTGTGATGTCATGGGTGATGTCATGATAGTGTGATGTCATGAAGGTGTGATGTCATGTTGGTGTGATGTCATGGGTGATGTCATGATGGCGTGATGTCATGATGTGTGCTGAGTGTTTCTTACCATCTCCGTTCTTGAAGATGATCCCCACAGTTTCTCCCTGCAACCAGGGGTTCCTGTACATCAACCACAGAGGCTTCATCTTGGAGTCCATGAACTTGCATCTGTCCACACTACATCACCAAGCACATCACAAAGGCTGATCTCAACAGGTGCGTGTGTGTGGCTTGTGGTTGTCCATATATGTGTGTGTGTGTGTGTGTGTGTGTGTGCCTGTGTGTGTGCGCATTTGCTTGTGAGTGCTTTCATGTGCAAGTGTGTGTATGTGCATGCATGTACTTGTGTGTATGTTTGTGATAGTGTTTGTGTACACATGCTAGTGGACACAATTGTGCATGCATGTGTTTTGTGTGTGTCTATGCATGTGTGTGCATGTGTGTGTGTGTGTCTATGCATCTGTGTGTGTGAGCTTCTATGCATACGTGTGTGCATGCATGCTTCCGGGCACATTTATATATACTTGTGTGTGCGTGTTTGTGTGTGTGTGCGTGTTTGTGTGTGCGTGAGAGAGAATTGTTTTTATTCGCCATGCAAGATACACAAGCACAGAATTTACTGTGGCACGGAAGTGCAAACATAGAACACATATATATATATATAAACAGCAAAGCAAGATAAACAATACTGTCCAAGTGACTTTAGCAAATGGACAACCATCCCAGAACATCCCCTGTCCTTAGACCCTCCTCCAGACATGTGTCCCGTGTCTAAACAACCCAATCCCCTGTCCCCTGTCCCCTGTCCCCTGTCCCCAATCCCCTGTCCCCTGTCCCCTGTCCTTCGAGAGAGAGGCCTCCTCACCAGATCTCAGACAGGCCATGATCGCTGCATTGCAAGGAGACAGCAGTCGGCATAAACGCCTCCCACTGTATGATTCCTGTTCCCAATGCACAACTCATGTCCTCTTGGTCCTGCGCCCCGGTGAGCGAGAACCTCTTCGTGGGCACCGCCCGACTCACAAACGTCGTCTCAGCGCTCCCCGCAGCCTTCATCTCCCCAGTGCCCTCGTTCTGCACGGACGGAGGACGGGAGGGGTCCGAGCGAGGGACGCATGGAGGCCAGAGGACAGGCGGACCGGGTGCAGGAAGGGGTGCAGGAGTGGCTAGGGAAGAGGAAGTGACGGGAGGACGCGCCAGGCGGTTGAGACCGGCCGGGCGAGGGGGTGGAAGGAGAAGGGGAAAGTAGAGGAGGAGCGCGGGGAGGGAGGTAGGGATGTAGGGAGGGAGGGAGACGGAAGGGGAGGGGAGAGAGGGTGGACGGGAGAAGGCACTGAGGGAGGGGGTGAGAAGGATGCGTTGAGGCGAGGGGGTCGGAAGGAGAGGGGCAAAGCTGGTGAGGAGCGAGACGGGTAGGGGAACCAGGAAGGCTCAGGGAGAGGACAAACACGAAATGACCTTTAACATCACTTCAGCAGTTTATTTGATATCTTTGAGGGCAATTTTGTTTCAGCATTTCCAGTATATACGCCTTATATTCTCTTCGACATCTACATATATAGGACAATTAGCACACTGGATAACCTTATCAGCCACAAGGCTCTTTTGTCTAAGTCATGTAGGGACAGATCTGAGAGGGACAGAGGGGCGAGGAGGGGGAGATCTCTGGTCGCTCCACAACTTGAAACCTCTCCTCCGAGCTATCCGCCCTCAAAATCTCACAGCCTACGCGAGGACTAGCCACTCGCCATCAGTCAATCGCCAAAGGTCAAAGGTCACTTCCTGTCATCCTACCCCGACCTTCCGTCCCAGTTCCCTCGCCTACCCCGTCAACCCCTCCCTGCCCCCCTAGCCCTCACCTCCCCTCGATCCTCCCCCTCCTCCCTACCCGTCTGCCCTTTCGCTCTCCTCCGCCCTCCTGCCCTCCTGCATCAGTTAACCGTCAAACAGGAACTGCTAGCATTGCGCGACATACCGCCGATTGGGCATCTGAAACCGTTGACACACTACGAGACAATAACTTAAACAAAGCACGCAGAAATGAGAAATAAAAGAACTATAAATAAAGTAGCAGAGTTGGATGTTGCACTGACCTGCTTCATCAGGGTCTTGATGTGGTAGCTGTTTCCCCGACAGTAAGCTTCAAGGATCAGACCAAACCGCATGCTGACTGAAGCCACGTGCATCTCGGACCTGCAACACACAGCAGAACTGTTTAAACTGACCCTAGACCAGCCCATATATCACACAGCAGAACTGTTTAAACTGACCCCAGACCAGCCCATATATCACACAGCAGTACTGTTTAAACTGACCCTAGACCAGCCCATATATCACACAGCAGAACTGCTTAAACTGACCCCAGACCAGCCCATATATTACACAGCAGTACTCCTTAAACTGACCCTAGACCAGCCCATATATCACACAGCAGTACTGCTTAAACTGACCCCAGACCAGCCCATATATCACACAGCAGAACTGTTTAAACTGACCCCAAACCAGCCCATATATTACACAGCAGTACTGTTTAAACTGACCCCAGACCAGCCCATATATTACACAGCAGAACTGTTTAAACTGACCCCAGACTAGCCACTATAAAACACACCAGAACTGCCCAAACAGACCCCAGAGAGTGGGGAGGAACCATTTTTTGATTTCAGAGAGGAGGCCAGACTGCAGAGGACTTGGACAGCCATATCCACAACTACGTTCCACCGCTAAGAGAACTATGTTTGTGGGTTGAGTCTTGGAGATGTATGTAGACAGACCGTGAAACCTTTCATGACAGTTGATAAAAAATGGATAAATAAACACCCTAGCGTGGTGTTAAAACGTGAATCTAATATTATGTTATTAATTAGATATGCACATGCACATGTACATGCACATCGGTAAGTATTCGTACAGTTTGTATAGTTTGTATCCTGTTTAGTTTATGTATAGGAAAAATGTTATATTTATTTTAAATTGTTTGTTGTTAGACTGTACTGTTGAATGTCTGTACTTATGTAGCACCGTGGCTCTGTGAGGCACGACATTTCGTTCCACTGTAAGCACCCGCATGTAGCGGAATGACAATAAAGCACAACTTGAACTTGAACTTGATATAGATTTGACCAAACCTGAGGTGCCAGAACAGGAAATGACCTATCCGATTGTTAGACAGAGCTCTCTCTAGCAGGAACGTGGTGAGGTCACAGTCCAGGTAAGCCTCGTACTTCAACACCTGGACCAGTTGCAGCAGGTACTGCAGTAGCTCGTCATCTCTGTGGGGGGAGCAGGAGGAGGAGGAGGAGCAGGAGGAGGAGGGTGAGGAGAGGGGAGAGGTGGGGAGGAGAAGGAGGAGGGGGAGGAGAAGGAGGATTAGGAGAAAGAGGAGGAGGAGGAGAAAGAGAATGAGAAGGAAGAGGAGGAAAGGGGGAGTCCAAGTGAGCATAAACAGACATGAACTGGTTCAACTCACCACCCACCCATGCCATCCATCTAGCTTTCCGGTTTAAACTGGTTTAAGCAGGCAAAAACACCACACACACAAAACAAACCCCCCACGCCACATGGCTAAAGACACATCACACGGCAGCGATGGGGTGGCGGTCTCACCGGAGCTTCCTCAGGCACTTGATGGTGAAGGTGCGGACGTTAGGGTCTGGGAAGCTGTAGTCCAGCAGCTCCAGAGCGTTAAGGGCAGGAAGCTCTGGCCACTGCCTCAGCAGCGCCACCATCTGGACAGAGGAGCACAAAACATGCTCTTCGATACAGCAACATACCACACGGTCTTCAATACAGCAACACACCACTGCCTGTCTGCCTGCCTACCTGCCCACCTGCCTACCTGTCCGCCTGTGTGTCTGCATGCGTGCCTGCCTGCCTGCCTGCCTGCCTGTCTCTCTGCCTGCCTGCCTGCCTGCCTGCCTGCCTGCCTGTCTGCATGCCTGCCTGCCTGCCTGCCTGCCTGCCTGCCTGCCTGCATGCCTGCCTGCCTGCCTGCCTTCCTGCCAGCCAGTCTCTCTGCCTGCCTGTCTGTCTGTCTGCCTGCCTGTCTCACTCTCTGCCTGCCTGCCTGCTGTCTCTCTTGAACTGCTGCCTGTTTCCACCAAGTCCTCCCTCTGATACCTGCACCACGTCCTCGTGTTTGTTCCACTTGGTAATGAGCAGCAGCTTGGAGAGGCTTTCTGGATAGCGCTTACACACCTCTGCCCTGGCCTTCCACAACAGATCCTTCTCATCCTCAAAGATCTCCGTGTAGTTCTTGTTGTCCATGATCTCCTTCAGCTTCGTCGACTTGAGGAGGAAGACAACAGATGGCTCAGGATGTGGACTGGACTGTCTAACGATTCTAACAGGGTCATGACAGTAATATTGAGATAAGAAAGCCATATTGTCCGTTAGATCTACGTAGAATGAACGTTTGCCTTTGGCATTCTGACCACACAGAGACTGTTAACTGGTTATGTCAACATTACAATACACAACCAGACAAAAGTTTGGACACATTGCCCAAGTCATTTGAATAGGAGAGTGTGTCCAAACTGTTGACTGGGAGTGTATATTACAGTACATTCCTTACTCACTATAAAAGTGTTCCATAAACAAAATATGCTACTAGTCAATACAATGGTAATGTCCTTTATAATATACCTCCTTCATCATACGAAACACTTAGAGACCCCACTGTATATTGCGCAAGCATATTTCAATTATAGATGTAAGTACTTGTGAATGTAAATAGCTTACCTCCTCTTTGGTGATGACAACTTTACCTCCATTTTTTTCCAGTTCGATCAACTAAAAAAATACATTTAAAGGGTTTACTCAGGATGATATTAAAAATAAAATAAGCTAAGTGTTTTAACTGCATGAGTTTAAGAGTGTGTTAAATTGTTTGAGTTTGACAGTTAACTGAAGGGGAGGAGAGAGGTACCTTGTCTAGCTGGGGTAGTTTAGGGGATATCTTGTGTAGTGGGGGTAGTTTAGGGGGTATCATGTCCAGCAGGGGGTAGTATAGTGGGTATCATGTCTAGCAGGGGTATTAGAGAGGGTATCATGTCTAGCGGGGGGTAGTTCAGAGGGTATCATGTCTAGCAGGGGTATTAGAGAGGGTATCATGTCTAGCAGGGGTATTAGAGAGGGTATCATGTCTAGCAGGGGTATTAGAGAGGGTATCATGTCTAGCAGGGGTATTAGAGAGGGTATCATGTCTAGCAGGGGTATTAGAGAGGGTATCATGTCTAGCAGGGGTATTAGAGAGGGTATCATGTCTAGCAGGGGTATTAGAGAGGGTACCTTGTCTAGCTGGGGTAGAAGAGGGTACCTTGTCTAGCTGGGGGTAGTAGAGAGGGTATCATGTATAGCAGGGGTAGTTTAGAGGGTACCTTGTCTAGCTGGGGGTAGTAGAGAGGGTATCATGTATAGCAGGGGTAGTTTAGAGGGTACCTTGTCTAGCTGGGGGTAGTAGAGAGGGTATCATGTCCAGCAGGGGTAGTAGAGAGGGTACCTTGTCTAGCTGGGGGTAGTAGAGAGGGTATCATGTCTAGCAGGGGTAGTTTAGAGGGTACCTTGTCTAGCAGGGGGTAGAAGAGAGAGAGGGTACCTTGTCTAGCTGGGGGTAGTAGAGAGGGTACCTTGTCTAGCTGGGGGTAGTAGAGAGGGTACCTTGTCTAGCTGGGGTAGTAGAGAGGGTACCTTGTCTAGCTGAGGGTAGTAGAGAGGGTACGGCCTGACATTGGGGAAGAAGATCAGGAGTCCAGCTGCACTGTCCACGTTGGGGTTCCTCTCCACTGTGCCCATCGGATTCAACAGGTCGGTCTTGTCGTCTGAGACGGGACAATACACAGGGATGAATGAATGAATGGATGGATGAATGGATAAATGAATGAATGAATGGATGGATGAATGGATGGTTGGATAAATGGATGAATGAAAGGATGGGTGGATGGATGGATGAATGAATTGATGGATTAATAGAAGGATCGAGGCATGGATGAATGGATGAATGGGTGGATGCATGGATGAATGGATGAATGGTTGGATGAATGGATGGATGAATGGATGGATTTAGATATTAATGCCACCTTAGACGTTCCCCTGCTCTAGCACACCTGATTATAATAACTGGTCATAACTGGTAACAGGCTTCCACAGAGCTTGATAACGACCCATTCAATTGAACCTCCTGCTAATGCCAGTGAAGAAGATGAAGGTGCGTGAAGGTGCGTGAAGGTGCGTGAAGGTGCGTGAAGGTGCGTGAAGGTGCGTGGAGGTGCGTGAAGGTGCGTGAAGGTGCGTGAAGGTGCGTGGAGGTGCGTGAAGGTGCGTGGAGGTGTTGCTCTGTACCTGGGATGGAAGGCCACATGGGTAGAAGGAACTCTCCTGTCTTCAGCTGGTCCTTGTAGTCAAACACCATGGTGTTGACCCAAGCTATGGGACAGTCCTACAGACGGACAGAGAGAGACAGAGGGAGAGAGAGAGAGAGAGAGAGAGAGACAGAGAGAGAGCCAGAGAGAGATAGGGGGAAGGAGAGATACGGAGAGAGACAGCGGGAGAGAGAGACAGAGGGAAAAACAGAGCGAGAGATAGGTAGAGAGACAGAGAAAGAAAGAAAGAAAGAAAGAGGAGAGAGAGACATAGAGACACAGAAAGAGAGAGAGAAAGAGAGAGAGAGAAAGAGGGAGAGAGAGACAGATAGAGAGAGATAGACAGAGAGAGAGAAAGAGAGACAGACAGAGACAGAGAGACAGACAGAGACAGAGAGACAGAGAGACATAGAGAGACATAGAGAGAGAGAGAGACAGAAAGAGAGAGAGACATAGAGAGAGAGAGAGAGAGAGAGAGACATAGAGAGAGAGAGTGAGAGAGAGAGTGAGAGAGAGCGAGAGAGAGTGAGAGAGAGAGAGAGAGAGTGAGAGAGAGAGAGAGAGAGAGACATAGAGAGACAGCGAGAACACAAACCATTAGCTGTGATGTCACCCACATTCCTCTCCTGACTGAGGGCGTCCACATATAAATGCATTCGACTGAGTTTGTGAGGAAGATCTCTCTAACACGAGGACAAAAAAAATATTTGATTAAAATAATGTAAACCAGAAACCGGTGTGTATGTACATTGTTGTGGAAAGAGGAACCTCATTCAACTGCTTCTCTTAAACTCACTTCCAGTTTTGAAGAGAGAACATATATACTGTTTCTGTAACTGTTTATACTTTTAGACAAAACAGGTGACACCGACAAGCAACTGAAACTATCACTTCACAGACAAGGTCATTTTAGTTTAAGAGTCTTCAAAGCAACAGTAACAGTTGATCAAAATATAATAATAATAATAATAATAATTTTATAATAATAATCATCATTTTTATCTCTGCCAGTAATGCTAGAATTTTTTTTTTTTACTAAAATAAATAATCTGTAAAAACAAGCGATAAAAAAAACACGCAAATCTCAAGGATCAAAATCTCTCCCCTACAATTGAAACAGCTCAGTGCTATCGTGTGCTATCATAACGTCTGTAATGTTGTAACATCGTGACGTAATGCTAGTGACTTACGGTAAAGAGGGATGGAGAGGGGGGGGGGGGGAGGAGTCCTTAAGGCTATATGGGGCTTTAAACCACACACAGACACCCACCTCACTCTTACTTCTCGGTAAACTTACAAAAGCGGAGACGCAAATAAGCCCCCCCTCCCCAGGGGGCAGGGGGTTTTGTGTACCAGAAGAACAGGAAGGAAGTGGTTCTGAAAACAGAAACTGGTGGTTGAAGGACAGCTGTCTTAAGAATCACCTGAGAGGTTATCAAGGTGGGCACAAGGACAGCTGTCTTTAGAATCACCTGAGAGGTTATCAGGGTGGTTGAAGGACAGCTGTCTTTAGAATCACCTGAGAGGTTATCAGAGTGGGCACAAGGACAGCTGTCTTTAGAATCACCTGAGAGGTTATCAGGGTGGGCACAGGGACAGCTGTCTTTAGAATCACCTGAGAGGTTATCAGAGTGGGCACAGGGAGGACAGCTGTCTTTAGAATCACCTGAGATGTTATCAGGGTGGTTGAAGGACAGCTGTCTTTAATATCACCTGAGAGGTTATCAGAGTGGGCACAGGGACAGCTGTCTTTAGAATCACCTGAGAAGTTATCAGGGTGGTTGAAGGACAGCTGTCTTTAGAATCACCTGAGAGGTTATCAGAGTGGGCACAGGGAGGACAGCTGTCTTTAGAATCACCTGAGAGGTTATCAGAGTGGTTGAAGGACAGCTGTCTTTAGAATCACCTGAGAGGTTATCAGGGTGGGCACAGGGACAGCTTGACCATCAACTGCTTAGACCTGGCATGTCTGTATTAAATATATATTCTTTTTTACTTTGTAGTATATCTTTTTCCTATAGTATATTGACTATTTTGTTGTTACACTGTATTATTTTCGCTATAGGCTTCTGTAGAAGTGTTTTTTCTTACAATATAGAAGAGATATTTGGGTCGAGGCGGTGAGTAGATTCTTTTCTGATGTTTTAAATGGCAAAATACATGATGAGTGAAATAACGAAACACTATAATTAACACTATAAACACGTAATAATGCTATTATTCAAGCTCAGAGAGGGGAATCCAATCACAGAATACATAAGAGTAGGTTTAGAAAGTTGTTCAATTTAACTTTGCAGGTCATATAGGGCAGTTATGATAAACATCTAGTAGCTAAAGATGTGAAAGTTACGAAAAATTCCATGAATCTACTTTTCTCTCTTCCTTCCATGTGAATGATGGAAGTGATACGACACACTGGAGAGGTTAACCACAGACATGCAACACACATTTACACAATCATGCTCAACACACCCACACACACACACACCCCCCCCCCCACACACACACACACACACACAAGCTACTACAGAGGAAGCGTGTATGTTTGTGCGTGATAACAAAGTTCCCACCCGCAAACTCAACATCGCCCACGCAAACTTACAGGCACACACATCTCAAACGTTGGTGTAACTTACAGGCACACACATCTTAAACGTCGGTGTAACTTACAGGCGCACACATCTCAAACGTCGGTGTAACTTACAGGCGCACACATCTCAAACGTCGGTGTTAACTCTTACAGGAACAACACTCACACAGATAACGAGCAGAATAAAACGAAGATAAGAACCACTGTCTATAGCTACGCCTGCAGGAACGCTCAAAAGCAGCGCTTTGGGCAGTTTTCAACTTGTGATGAGTGGTCGAATGTGGCCGCTTTCTCGTAAAATCAAAGGACGGGGGAGGGGGGGAGGCGGGAGTTGAGACCACTTGAATACACATCGGGGGGTGTCGGGTCCAAATCCTATCAGCTGGATAAATACAGCGTTACAATCCTAAAAGGTAAAAAAAAAAAAGCTTTCAAAGCAAGCGTAGCCCCCCCCGGCACCCCGACCTCTGACATCCTGCTGCGTTCGTTTTATATCATAGAAGAAGAGAAGGACGCTAATGGGAAGGAGCGCGTGGCAGACTTACGGCGCGCTTGTTTTTCTTCTTGGTCCCGCGCGGCCTCTTGTTCTTCTCGACCACGGCGTAGAGGGCGAAGCAGAGACGGCTCATACGAGGCAGGTCGGCCACGGTGATGTCAAACTGCAGCTTCTGGTCCCACACTGGCTCAGAGCTCACTGTCACCTCGCTGCTGGTCGCCACTTTACACAGCAGCTCGCTGCCATGATACAGGCCAGCCTGCACCACGAGCTGTGGAGGGGAGAGAGGGGGAGAGACGGGGGAGGGGAGAGATGGAGAGAGCAAAGAAGGAGGGGAGTGGGGGGGAGGGGAGAGAGGAGAGGAGAGAGTGAGGGGGAGGGGAGAGGGAGAGAGGGGGGGGGGGGGGGGGCGGGGAGGGGGAAGAGAGGAGGGGAGAGGAAAGGAGAAGGGGGGGGGAATTGGGAGAGAGGGAGGAGAGGGGGGGGGAGAGAGGAGGGGAGAGGAAAAGAAGGGGGGAGGGGAAGAGATGAGGGAGAGGGAGGGAAAGAGGAGGGAGAGGGGGAGGGAGAAGAGGGAAGGAAGAGGGGAGAGGAGAGGGGAGAGGAGAGAGGAAGGAGAGAGGAGGGGGGGGGAGGGGAGAGAGGAGAGAGAGGGGGAGGGAGAGAGGAGAGGAAGGGGGGAGGAGAGAGGAGGGGAGAGAGGAAGGGGAGAGGAGGGGAGAAAGGGGGAGGGAGAGAGGAGGGGAAGAGGGGGAGGGAAGGAGGGGGAAGGAAAGGAGAGGGGAGGAAGACGAAGGGGAAGGAGGGGGAGAGGAGGGGAGAGAGGAGGGGAGAGGAAAGGAGGGGAGAGAGGAGGGGGGAGAGGAGGGGGGAGGGGAGAGAGGAGGGGAGAGAGGAGGGGAAGTAGGAAGGAAGGAAGGATTGAAAGGGGGAAGATTGGTAGGAAGGAAGGTAGGTTTGTAGGTAGGTAGGTAGAAAGGAAGGAAGGAAGGAAGGAGGGAAGGAAGGTAGGAGGTAAGGAAGGAAGTAAGGAAGGTAGGTAGGTAGGTGGGTAGGTAGGTAGGTAGGTGGGTAGGTGGGTAGGGAGATGGACAAATGAATAGAGGTTAGTTAGTGAGACAAACAGAAAAAAACATAGTTCAGAGGTCACTATGGATGCTATATTTGCAAACATTTTTTAAATATTAAAAAAGATATGTGCTGAAGGGGGACAGTGGTCCTTAACAGAGGAAAGAATGACGACGTATGTGCTACAATCCTGAACTTTTTCCCTCAAATCCTAAAACGCGACAGGCAAAGCCTTGAATTACATAACTGCAATGATTCAATTCAAATTCAATTTATTTTTGTAACACCCAAAATCACAACAACAGTTTTCTCGAAGGGTGACAAAGATTCCATCATTGGTCAATAAACAGAAAAGCAATTTATACAATGTCCATATGATTTTAGCAAATGGACAACTGTCCCAGAACATCCCCTGTCCTTAGACCCTCCTTCTAGGCGAGGAAAAACTACAAAAAACCCTGTGGGGAAAAAGTAGAAACCTCAGGGAGAACCACAGTGAAGGAGAGATCCTGCTCCCACGGACAGCGGTTCTGCAGGCGTTTCTACAGGCGGTTCAACAGGCGGTTCTGCAGGCGTTTCTACAGGCGGTTCTGCAGGCGTTTCTACAGGCGGTTCAACAGGCGGTTCTGCAGGCGTTTCTACAGGCGGTTCAACAGGCGGTTCAACAGGCGGTTCTACAGGCGGTTCTACAGGCGTTTCAACAGGTGTTTCTACAGGCGTTTCTACAGGCGTTTCTACAGGCGGTTCAACAGGCGGTTCTACAGGCGGTTCTGCAGGCGGTTCAACAGGCGGTTCTGCAGGCGTTTCTACAGGCGGTTCAACAGGCGGTTCTACAGGCGGTTCTACAGGCGTTTCAACAGGCGTTTCTACAGGCGGTTCTACAGGCGGTTCTGCAGGCGTTTCTACAGGCGGTTCAACAGGCGGTTCTACAGGCGGTTCTGCAGGCGGTTCAACAGGCGGTTCAACAGGCGGTTCTACAGGCGTTTCTACAGGCGGTTCAACAGGCGGTTCTACAGGCGGTTCTACAGGCGGTTCAACAGGCGGTTCTACAGGCGGTTCTACAAGCGGTTCTGCAGGCGGTTCTACATGCGGTTCTGCTGGGTGGGATATTTTGAACAACTTCCTCACCCCTTCACACCAGACATGACTGAACACACACTCCAGTCCAGCGAGTAAGAACAGCTCTTTAGAAGCTGATCAGGCCTGCCAGCAGGCAGATATGACTGGTAACCGTGTCTCAAGATACGTTTACAGTGACTCATGAATTTGCAGCAGCAGTAGCAGTTGGAAGTGCAGCTAATTAAACAACTTAAAACAGTAACGAAGTTGATGACACGCAGTAAAGGGGGATTTGAACCAGAGATCTTTTGTTTTCCAGCCAAAAGCTCTAACCACTAAGCTGTACTATCACCATCACCAGCACTAATCAGCCGCACAAAGGCACAGTAGGTTTTTACTGGCATTAAATGCACACAGTTTTAGATTGTGATGGACTTTTTTATGATGTTGAATAAAAAAGGACACTGTCCGGATAAACAGGAACCAGAATTTAATTTACATTTGATTGATTTTATCGTAGCTTTGCTTGTTGAAGGGTCCGATCCCAGATCGTGGGAACGTGTCGTGAGGGAGAAGGTATTTGTTCCGTATGAGAAATGAACACTCATACAACGCAACAAACAAAAAGAACCTTTTTTTTTTTTTACCGAGGAGAAATTCTACACAACAAACGCGACCGATTGTCCAAACCACTGACTTGCCCTCTTCCTCTAAGCTAGACATCTGTGTGGCTGCATCAAAATAGACACTCAAGAAACGTCTTCTCAAGATAAGTTAGACCAATCAACACATCTGCAGCAGTTACGACATCCATCTCTTCATTCGGAAGAGAGAGAGAGAAAGAATGAGAGAAAGAGAGGGAGAGAGTGAAGGGGAGAGAGAGAGAAAGAGAGGGAGAATGAGAGAGAGATATAGAGGGAGAGGGAGAAGAGAGAGGGGGAGAGAACGCGCGAGAGAATGAGAGACAGAGAGGGAGGGAAAGGGAGAGCGAGTGAATGAGAGAGGGGGGGAGAAAGCGAGAGTGAGAATGAGAGAGAGGGGGGGAGAGAAAGCGAGAGAATGAGAGAGAGAGGGGAGAGAAAATGAGAGAATGAAAGAGAGGGGGGGAGAGCAAGAGAGAGAGAGAATGAGAGAGAGAGAGAGAGAGAGAGAGAGAGGAG
This sequence comes from Plecoglossus altivelis, assembly GCA_036571765.1. Classification (NCBI taxonomy): domain Eukaryota; kingdom Metazoa; phylum Chordata; class Actinopteri; order Osmeriformes; family Plecoglossidae; genus Plecoglossus; species Plecoglossus altivelis. The sequence goes on along the minus strand of BROE01000021.1, from coordinate 2,416,830 downwards.
AGAGAGAGAGAAAGTGCAAGAATGAGAGAGGGAAAGAGAGAGAGAGAGAGAATGAGACACAGAGAGTGAACACCAGCACCAACGTGAAGTGTAGCTCTTTTCTAAGAATCTAGGCTCCACAGTGAGCCCAGAAAAACAGATAGGGCCTCCCCACTTCCTGTTTTCAAGTTTCATCCAACCGCCTTGATGAATTACGGGAAACATGTGGTCAGGATCACATGACCCCATAGTTTTCATGTAACTACAACCCCCCCTCTCCCCCTCCACACACACACACACACACACACACACATACACACACACACACACACACACACAAACAAACACACAAACTCACACAAACACACACACACAAACACCTCCATTCTACACCCGCATCTGACACATAGGTAAACAACTCACTGCAGCGCCCCATCGAGCAGCGAGAGAAACCGACATGAAACCACACTGACCTTCATGCCTTCGTCTGCGTTGACTTTGGTGCCACGCAGCAGGTGAACCTGTAAAGGCTCCTCTATGGTGAACAGTGAAGATGTGTTCTGCTGCAAGGGAAGGAAAGGATACAAGAACAAGAATCTCTGGTTATGCCTGTGCCAGTTCAGTCACATTCAGGGCACAGTGGAAGACAGAGAGAAAGATGGAGAGAGAGAGAGAGGGGTGGGGGGAGAAAGAAAGAAAGAAAGAAAGAGAGAGAGAGAGGGGGGGGAAGAAAGAAAGAAAGAGAGAGAGAGAGAGAGAAAGAAAGAAAGAAAGAAGAGAGAGAGAGAGGGGGGGAGAAAGAAAGAAAGAGAGAGAAGAGAGAGAGAGGGGGGGGAGAGGGAGAGCGAGAGGGAGAAGGAGAGGGAGGCGGAGAGAGAGGGAAGAGAGAGAGAAAGGAGAGAGGGAGAGAGAGAGGGGGAGGGGAGAGAGGGGGAGAGAGAGAGAGGGAGAGGGGAGAGTGAGGGAGAGGGAGAGAGAGAGAGAGAGAGAGGGAGAGGGAGAAGGGAGAAAGAGGGAGAGAGGGAGAGAGAAAGAGAGAGAGAAAGAAAGAAAGAAAGAGAGAGAGGGAGAGGGAGGGAGCGAGAGAGCAAGAGGGGAGAGAGAGAGAGGGAGAGGAAATGAAAGAAAGAGAGACAGAGAGAGAAAGATAGATAGAAAGAAAAAATGAGAGAGAGAAAGAAAGAAAGAAAGAAAGAGAGAGAGAAAGAGAAATAAAAGAGGAAGAAAGAAAGAGAGAGAGAGAGAGAGAGAGAGAGAGAGAGAGGAAGAGAGAGCGTGAGAATGATAGAAAAAATAAAGAAAAACGACAAAAGATAGAAACTGAGAGTGAAATTCATTCAGAAAATGTCATTTCACAAACAGGTTAAGAATGATTCATTTCCCAGGTTTTTGTCCTCTCATGCAGCTTGCTGTACTTAGTAAACGAACACACCAAACAAACTGTTACTCACTGACTCATAAAAACACGTAACATCAACTGTGTGATGCGTGCGAGATGATCACTAGACAAACACGCCATGGAAACGCTCTAAACGTCTTTCGCACCAACCGGATAAAACATGTTTCTTTTCCAAATAGCTTTACCCTAACTCGAAATGTTCGGTTTAGTTAGTTATAACTCAGAGCTATACCCAGACTGAAACACACATCGGCGTGCATCTTTATCGTGAATATTTGAATAAAAACTCTGAGTTTGTAAACCAACTCTGCGAACATGTTGATTGTTACAGGGACACACTGTGGCTGAAGCTAAGGTCCTAAACTGTAGCTGAGGAACTACCACGTGTGTGCTGTGTGTTTATCGTTATGTATGTGTGTGCTATGTGTGTGTGTTGTGTGTGTATGCTGTGTGTGTAGTTATATATGTGTGTGATATGTGTGTGTGTGTGTGTTGTGTGTGTATGCTGTGTGTGTAGTTATGTATGTGCATATGCATGTTGTGTGTGCTTATGTATGTTGTGTGTATAAGTGTGTCTGTGTGTGTTTGTGTATGCTGTGTGTGTAGATATGTATGTGCATATGTATGTTGTGTATATGTGTGTGTGTTTGTGCGTGTGTGTGCTTATGTGTGTGTGTTTGTGCGTGTTTGTGCGTGCTGTGTTTGTGCGTGTGTGTGTGTATATGCGTGTGTGTTTGTGTGTGTATATGTGTATGCTGTGTGTGTGTGTTTGTGCGTGTGTGTGCATATGTGTGTGTGTTTGTGCGTGTTTGTGTATGCTGTGTGTGTGTTTGTGCAAGCTCTGTTAACATCAGAAAGGTGTCGCATGAGCAGGTGCGTCGCTGACCTTCTTCAGAGGTAGAGGAGGAGGTCTAGAAGATGACCTGCTCCTGGTCACCTGACTGCACACGCTCGCTTGCTCGTCTCGGTACTTGACGATGGTGGAGTGATGCACCATGATCAGCTGTGGGTTCTGGCCCCCACGCAAACACGAGAAAATGTACTGGGGAAGAGAGAGAGAGAGGAGGAGGTTGGAGGCGAAGGATGATCAAATCGAATCTTCTTAGTGCAGCTCTTTGTATGTCACATTAAGGCCTCGCAGATGCCCACAGGTCAGCACCTAGAAGCAGCCTAATCCTAAACGAACACGACTTAAAAGCTCTTAGGGGGAGAAAAAATAGGACTGTTTCACTCTAAGAAACACAGCTCTCTGATACACACACACACACACACACACAGCTCTCACACACACATAGCTCTCTCTCTCACACACACACACAGCTCTCATGCACACACACAGCTCTCACACACACATAGCTCTCTCTCTCTCACACACACACACACACACACAGCTCTCATGCACACACACAGCTCTCACACACACAGCTCTCATGCACACACACAGCTCTCACGCACACACACACAGCTCACACACACACACACACACACAGCTCTCTCTCACACACACACACACAGCTCTCACACACACATATATATCTCTAACACACACAGCTCTCACGCACACACACACAGCTCTCACACACACAGCTCTCTAACACACACACAGCTCTCTCTCACACACACAGCTCTCTCTCTCACACACAGATGTTTTCCCAGAGTCTAGTCTAGTGCAGGCTCATGGCCGGCTGTTCATTTACTCCAGAGTTAATGCAGCTGAAATCTCATTATGTATAGGGGCCGCTCGCTTCTGAAGCCTGGAAGGGAGGGATGACTCATCGCTGCAGGTAGAAAGACTTTCAGAATCAACAACTGAACCCCCCCTGTTGCCCTGCTACTGAGTCACTACAGTCTAGCTCTGAAAGAGGGAGGGAGAGAGACAGGGAGAGGGGGAGAGAGAGGGAGGGAGAGAGAGAGTGAGAGAGGGGAAGGGAGGGGGACGGGAGGGGGAGAGAGTAGAAGAGAGGTAGAGAGGGAGGAAAAAAAGGGGAGAAAGGGGAGAGGGGAAGAGAGGAGGAAGAGAAGAGAAGGGAGGACAGGAAGTAAGGGACGAGGGAGAGAGGGGGAGAGCAGGGGGAGACCAGGGGAGACAGGGAGGGAGAGAAAAAAAGGGCGAGGGAGGGAGAGGGAGAGAAGACAGGGAGAGGGAGACGAGGGGGAGAAAGAGAGATAAGGAGAGAGAAGGAGGGGGAGAGAGAGACAGGGGAGGGAGAAAGAGGGAGAGGGACGGGGGGTTGTATAGAGACAGTGGAGAGGTTTAGTTGTAGTAGAGGAAGAGAGCGGGAGACAGAGAGAAAGAAAGAAAGAGAGAAAGAGAGAGAGAGACTTTTGCTACAGGACCCCACACATCGAACGAGCCAACAAGCTGTAGGCTCCGAGGGACAGTGATCACAAACAGGAACCATCGCCGACATGACACTCACAACACAACACAGAGCTGGAAACCCCTGACACGCATACCAAGATTAAACACCGACGCATCCAACACACTAAAGCACACACAACCTCCCGCGTTTCACAGACAAACAACACCCGTGCAGACAGCCATATTCGCTTTGACCCTATTATCATATATGACAGTGACGTTCTTTCCTCTACATATCCTATCTAAGTTCCTCCCTCAGCCTCTCACCTTAAACTGGCACAGGGGGTGTCGTCCGTAGATGAAGTCCCATCGCCCGTTGACCTGAAGGGTGTAGTGTTCGGGCTCCTGCTTTAAGGAGCGGAACACGGTGGCCTTTTTCTTCAGGGCGTTCCGCATCAGGCACACCGGCATGTCCTGAGGGTCCTGCTGCAGCATGAAGCTCTCCTGAAGAACAGAGGACCGCCCGCGGCAAGAACAACAGGAGAACGTGTTAAGAGCGACAGGAGAACGTGTTGAGAACAACAGGAGAACATGTTAAGAACAACAGGAGAACATGTTAAGAACAACAGGAGAACATGTAAAGAACAACAGGAGAACATGTTAAGAACAGGAGAACATGTTAAGAACAACAGGAGAACATGTAGAGAACAACAGGAGAACATGTTAAGAACAACAGGAGAACATGTTAAGAACAACAGGAGAACATGTTGAGAACAACAGGAGAACATGTTGAGAACAACAGGAGAACATGTTAAGAACAACAGAACGTGTCAAGAACAACAAGAGAACACGTCAAGAACAAGGTATGGAGCTAACAGGTAGGTGTATATAAAGCTAACAGGTAGGTGTATACAAAGCTAACAGGTAGATAGATACAAAGCTAACAGGTAGGTGTATATAAACCTAACAGGTAGGTGTATATAAAGCTAACAGGTAGGTGTATACAAAGCTAACAGGTAGATAGATACAAAGCTAACAGGTAGGTGTATATAAACCTAACAGGTAGGTGTATACAAAGCTAACAGGTAGGTGTACACAAAGCTAACAGGTAGGTGTACACAAAGCTAACAGGTAGGTGTATACAAAGCTAACAGGTAGGTAGTTATGGAGCTAACAGGTAGGTGTATACAAAGCTAACAGGTAGGTGTATACAAAGCTAACAGGTAGGTGTATATAAACCTAACAGGTAGGTGTATATAAAGCTAACAGGTAGGTGTATACAAAGCTAACAGGTAGGTGTATATAAACCTAACAGGTAGGTGTACACAAAGCTAACAGGTAGGTGTACACAAAGCTAACAGGTAGGTGTACACAAAGCTAACAGGTAGGTGTATACAAAGCTAACAGGTAGATAGATACAAAGCTAACAGGTAGGTAGTTATGGAGCTAACAGGTAGGTGTATATAAACCTAACAGGTAGGTGTATACAAAGCTAACAGGTAGGTGTATATAAACCTAACAGGTAGGTGTATACAAAGCTAACAGGTAGGTGTATACAAAGCTAACAGGTAGGTGTATACAAAGCTAACAGGTAGGTAGTTATGGAGCTAACAGGTAGGTGTACACAAAGCTAACAGGTAGGTAGGTCCTGAAGGTAGCTTGTCTTGTTTCACTGTGTACTGTCCTAACTATATATGATTTAAATAACAATAAAACGTTGATTGTTCCTCTAGTTCAGTGGTTCTTAACCATTGTTGGAGGTACTGAACCCCACTAGTTTCATATGCGCATTCACCGAACCCTTCTTAATTGGAAAACTGAAACATGATTTTTTCAAAGCCATATAATCATATGAGTCAGGTGTGTATCTTGACCTCCACCGAACCCCTGAGACTGACTCAACGAACCCCTGGGGTTCGATCGAACCCAGGTTAAGACCCACTGCTCTAGTTTGTACTCCGTCTCCTCCGAGGTCAGATCTGCCTCCAGCTTTGTGGCTTTGCAACTTTGTTGTGATACTTCTTTTTTGTCCGTTTACAGAAGCTGTCTACAAATGTCTCTTTTGAAGTGAAAACTAAACTATGAGGTGTGGGTGGGGGATTTCCAGAAATGGTTCACTTTCACCTCAAGATCTCCACCACGATCCTTCTTCGCAAGGTTAAAAACAAACTAGCTAACAGAAATGATGACTTGTGCACACTGTTCTTCAGAATTGCCTCAAGACTACGAGACTGAAATCCCTCCACCAAAAGTCTCACAGACTAGAAAATTATATAACATATGTTCATGTTTCCTCAGAATCCCTAAGACCCCAATCGGTATTGAGGATTCACGTCATATTTCAGTGAGATGTTTGTTGAACTGTGTTAAATTACATACAGTTCTTAAGCACTAACCACTGGAATATTCTCAAAACTGAGCACTTAATATGTGACCTGTTTGAATATTGCTTCTGGTAAAAGCATCTGTTGTAAAAAAAAATATATATATATCAAATCAAATCAAACATGAAACACGTAAAAACACTCACCTCGCTAGCCTCAAACTTCACGTTGACAAATAACTTCTTGGTGTTTTTGGATTTGAAACTTCCGGAAGCAGAGGGAAGAGAAACGCAAGGTTCTAGATCACACGGGAAGCTGAACTCCATCCACTGGTACCATGGCAACTGCTGCCTCTCCATGGCCTTCTCCTCGCAGAACGAACGTATCTTAGCGCGGTACTCGTTCACCTCGTTGTTCTTCTGGGACTCAAACTCTTGGAGGCCTGAGGAGAAGAGGGCGGTTTTGGGGGGTTAGGTTTAGTGACTGGTGCTGGTCTGTTGGTATCTGAGAAGCCCCCTGTGATGTTTGTTTGTTTAAAAAAAAAAAGATACATGGAAAAAAAAGGACAATGCATGTTCAAATTATGATTTGGTTTGACACATGGATCAGGTTCTGGATGAATGGAGGTCAATCTCTCCCGACCGTTACAAGTTCAAGTGCATTTTGCCGTTTTCGACAAGCACAACATGCCCTGCTAGGTTGCTTGTACCGTCGAGTGTGTGTGACTGGAGGACTGTGTGTCGTCATGGTGACTTGATGGTGTCTGATGAACGGTCACTTCAGCTGCTTGTCACTCGAAAATGAAGAACCAATCCCATCCCACCACAGCATAAGTGGGCGGTCTTTATAGTTCCCCATGGCTCTATAAATGGCTACATTTCACCCTGGTCTTGTCACACTTTTTTGCAGTGCTTTCCTTACACAATCACACTCCCACACACACCAATGCACACACCCACACACACACCCACTTACACACACCCACGCACACACACACACAGCCATGCACACACCTACACATACACACACGCACCCACACACACACACCCACCCCCATCCACACACACATACCCACCCACGCACACACACCCACACCCATCCACACACACACCCACGTACACACACCCACGCACACACCCACATACACACACCCAAGCACACACACACACCGCCACACACACCTACACCCCCCCCCACACACACACACACCCCCACACACACACCACTTCCTAATAATAGTCCATGTGATGCCTGAGGTATCTGATCCACACCTTTCCCAATCAGCTGGCTGATCTGAGTGTTGGTGAGCTTCTCCACGCGGTCTCCCTCCCGCGCCACCAGCCGCAGGACGGACATGAAGGGCCGCACGTCACAGAGCCTCCGGCCCTCATCCTCCAGCTCCTCCCGCTCCGCCGTGGAGTTGATGCAGGTGAACACGTACGCATCGGGGTCACCCAGCGCTCCATACAGAGGCTCACTGCTGGCGTTCCTCCACACGATCTGAGAGAACACAATCATACACACGCACACACACACAATCATACACACGCACACACACACAATCATACACACACACACACACACAATGATACACACACACACACAATGATACACACACACACACACAGTCATACACACACACACACAATCATACACACACACACACACACACACACAATCATACACACGCACACACACAATATCATACACACACACACAGTCATACACACACACACAATCATACACACACACACACAATCATACACACACACACACAATCATACACACGCGGATAAACACACACACACACACATACATACACATACATAATCATAAACACACACACAATCATATACACACACACACACAATCATATACACACACACACAATCATATACACACACACACACAATCATACACACACACGCACACACACACAGATAAACACACACAAGCACACAAACAACCATACACACGGATAAACACACGCACACAGACACACACATACACATGGACACACACATGGACACACACATGGACACACACATGGACACACACATGGACAAACGCACATGCACATACACAAGCACACACACGGCAAACACACACATGCACATACACCCCGCACACCACACACAGAGTGTGTGAATATATACTGTATGTAGTATCACTTCTGTCTTTCTGAATAATGTTATATGATTGTACAGAAATCGGAAGGCTATCGGAAGGCCTTATGTTCAGAACCAGTTGGACATTTAACATAATTGTCTGAAATACCATGTTAACACACTTCAAGTTTTTTCTTTTTTTTTCTAAAGAAGGATTTCATTTCACGAAATCAAGGTCGGTTCATTTCGTAACAGCTCAGAACTATATAATTATTTAAGACAGTTAAATCACGTCTAAAGTGGCTAAGCTAGCAGTGTTCAGTGGACAGCGTTGGGAGTGTTGGCATAGAAACAGACCTTGTGATATACTTTGATAACAGATCTACTGCAACAAGGCCTGGGTTTTCAGACAGAGCTAAAACACGTTCTCCTCTCAACTCCATCACAGCTAGACCAGAAAGACACCTTTGTCACCACGCTCTGAATGCTATGACAATTATTTGGGAAGGTCAGAGAGACTTGGATTTGTCGGTTGAAAAACTCCTATTTCTTCTTGTTCTGCTACTGACTTGCGACGCTGCACTGCGCTGGCTCTCTTCCAACTTTCTGACTCTCAATAAACTAAACATTCGCAAAATTGGCTTTTTATCTACTGATTAAAATCGCCCGTGTTTTCATATCGGACCCATCTAAGATATTGAGCAATAATATCCGTACGACATCCACATTCTGAACATGTGCACACAATTCAGACAAAACGTGAGTAATATAAGAGTAGTCTAAAGGCCTATACTATTTTATATGCAGTGGTTAATTTAAAGCTATACATTACCTTACATTTGTATCATATATAAGCCCAGAGTATACTATTACATATGGGCTACAGCTTATCAATGTGTATACATATCCGTTTTATTATTTTTTAAATGAAAATATGACCGAATGAGGCTACATTTTGTTATGTCGGTTTAACGGTCACATAGATAAAACGGCAAAACTTACTTTCTTTATGGTCTTGACAGTGTCGTTGCGAGACACCGGGAACGTCAGGAGGATCCCAGTGGGAAGCAGGAAGTCTATCGTGATCTCAGGGTCCCCCTCCTTCTCCCACTCAGCCCGTATCCCATACTCCCCCGGGGGCATGGTGACGACCTTTCATTTACCGGCAGTTTACTGATCCAGCAGGTCGTGCAGACAGCGTACAGTACAAAGACAGTGCGTGCCCCAGTTAACGATCAGCGCAAGGGTAATGCGCAACAGTGCAAATACTCTCTCTGTGTTCAAGTTTGCATGCAACTTGAATGCATGCTCTTTTTTTTGTAGCACGAGAAGCGGGTTGCTTGGTCTTACAAGTAGTTAGTTAATCACCGATTTAGAGATCATACATTAATGATGTATGCCCTGTTAATTATTAAGGTAGCAGATAACTGTGAAATAAAACTACCACAATCTGCCTATCACCAAACTGTTTGTAACCTTGATGAACGCCGCACGTTTCGTTTCATTCCGTTAAACAATATTCGAATTGATCTATCATCAAGACACCATATTGGCTAAATTACAGTATGATAATGACTGCTACAAAGTTCTCACTAACCCCTTAATATAGATGTAGGCTTGGCCTGCATTTAAAAAAGGCACGATCCGTGCATTTCTCATATAGCAAGACGTATTGCAATAAAATAAAATACATCCTTGAATTGAATACATTTTCAATTTGAGTCGTTTTCTATTTTAGAGTAGACCTTTCTACTGTTTTCGACTGTACAACACATGACAGTGAGGGTTACGCGTTTAACAGCGTTACAAGAAAATCTAATATGAAGGAAGACTGTATAGAATCTCCTTGGTGGAAGTCAAACCAGTTATAAATTATAAATTAAGACAAACAAAAAAAACACTTTTAGAATCTGTCCGATAGGTAAAAGCGATGCCCGAATTCAAATGATTACAATTAAATATAAAACGGAATACCAACCATTTCCTTCATAATTAGCTACTTGCCTCCGTTCTTGAAGGTTAGGCTGCTGTTCATCTTTCTGTCTATCATCGATGGTTCTGCTTGCTTTCCAACGTTGAACCAACAGTCGGCTGACTGATCATAGATCGTTATATCACTATTAAGGTACTTCACACTGGAGACGAGCGACTCACACACCAGTAAACTGAACCATACTATTTCTCGGACTCAGCATAAGGCGAGACAAGTGCGTTGTCATTCAAGCAGTGATGCTCGCACACTATGCGTTTCCTTCATCCCTCCCCGCGAGCGCCAAGGGACCGTCTACAAAGTTTGGTTAAGGGTAAATATTTATTTGTATTTGTGTGTGTGTGTGTGTGTGTGTGTGTGTGTCTAACTCTAGCGTATATAGTACGTTTGATGATAAAATGAATACGCCTTTCTATGCAGACGAACAACAGCTGTGTAATATCAAAAACCAATGAATCAATAAACAATCAAACGGATATCAAATGACTGAATGACAAGTAGGCACTTAGCAAGTCAAATTCCCCAAAGGGTTCGGCTTTTTTTTTTTTTTTACAAAGTAACGAAAACAGACCCCCCGCCCAAAAAATGTAAAACTGTCTATTTCGAAACAGCAGTTATAACTCTGTAGTACATCCTCGCAGTCGCTTACCTTCATCAAATACACTTCAGTCAACCGATTATTTTTGAAATGGTTTCCCTCCTAGAAGAGTAATTTATGGATGTGACCACTCAGCATTCTCTATAAAGCAACATGCACCCTGCATCAAATACACCGTCCTGTGAATCTTGGTAGTAAAAAGTACTAAAAATAAAAAATAAAATAAAAAGATTTAATGAGGGTGACCTGCTAAACTGTGTTGTGGTAGTATGATTCTCATTCAGAAAAAAATATTGGCGTGTTTGTCCATGAGGTAGGATTCCAGTAAACCTTTCTGTCAAACCATTACTATAAGGTGCTAGTTCCTGATTTTGCTGAAAGGAAGCTGACAGTTTAAGTGCTGAATTCACAACTCAATTCACCACAACGTACTCTAACAGTGACAATAACACAACTTCAAGCAACAGGGACCATTGATTCAATGTTTTTAAAAAGAAGAAAAAATAGCATTTTACTCTTCCTAAAAGAGCCTGGAAAATCTGGAAACATTGTGTGCAACGTTTGTTGTACAAAAATGTATTAAAGAAATAAAGTAAATCAAATGAGATTCATACTACACACTTTAAATATATAACGGCTTGCGTGGTCATTTCTGATGATGGAAAAAGGCAAATACTCGTTACAGATCATGTAACACCAGTATCAGGGAAAGTGGAACTTGACCGACAATAGTTAAACTGCAGGAAGAGGAAATTGGTTACGAACAAAGTCAACAAGGTTCATGACCAAAACAAAAGTCATTCACTTAAACAAGAGTAGATACTTCTACTTGCATCTCACAAGACACCAAATTATCTCGGGTGTTTCACAAAAAAAGTATTCAACAATCTAGTGTTGGTCTACAGTACACAGAACTTTTTGTTTGTTTGTTACATTAAATACTAAATGCATGTGTACATGTAAATGGGTAGAATCTCACCTTAGTCTCCAGTAAAACACTGATGAAGCTCTCTGTAAAAGTATCCATGGTAAAACAACACATGAAAAAAAGACGTTTTGCACCAGAGTAAACATCAGTGATAACAGCCCCCTGCAGACATCTGGTGTCAAAAACAAAAAAAAACTAACAAAAAACAAAACAGGAAGTGAGGCGTGCAGAACAGAAACCATGTCACAGACCCCTGCTCCAGGCCACATAGACTAAGCTCTGTCACCCTTGACAACAACACATGCCGGTCTGTACATAGACACTCAGAGACACTTCGAATTAAAGACTTAGAAACCAGCTTAACATACACGATGAAGACAATATGATCACATTTCCTTTAAAAATATGTCCTTACATGGCCACATTTTCTTTAAAAAAAATATGTCCTTACATGCCTTTTTGGCGTATTACAGTACGTACTGTGCATGCACACTCTTCATATCAACAAATATGCATGCAAGATTTTCAGTGTTTCATACTCAAGATTGTCACTCAGACAACTGATAAAATCCTCTGAAATTACTGATAAACATGAAGATGACGTGAATCACCCACAATCAAGAAACAGGCCTTTCGATCAGTTTCGCCCCCCCTAAGGTTAAATACTACATAACAAACATATTTTAAAACATGTATGTGATGGAGTTTATTAAGAGGAAGTTCTACAGGTGCTTATCTGAGATCAATCCGCTTGAAAAATGCTGTTCTCAACCATGCAAAGCAACCCTTTCCTTAGAACCACACTGACATGCTGATTTAATGGTATCGGAGACATGGTTCCTTTCCTATGTCTGGTGAATACAGACCGCTCCTTCAGTCTGGACTTTGAAACATAGTCTGGACCAGAACCATCTGAATGTTGATCTTTGGCGACACCATCTAATCACCACTGGTGAGAATCACCGTCCGTGAAAAACATCTGCTAACTGAATAACATGTCAATAACATGTAATATGATAACATGTAAATGTACATACATACACAATAAAGCACAACTTGACTTGACTTTTCTACTGCCGATCCCTGAGAGGGATTGCAGTGCCGCTTGTTCCCATTTGGGGTCACGGGTGACTGGAGCCAAACCCAGTAACTTCGGGCCATAGGCAGGGTACACCACCCTGGACTGGGGCTAGCAAGTGGCAGGGCTATTTACAGGACATGTAAATGTACTGTTGTGCAAAACAACGGAAACAGGAACCCTCTGAAAGAAGGGTTCCACGAGGGGTCTGTTAGGAACCTGGTGAGGAACCCTCTGAAAGAAGGGTTCCACGAGGGGTCTGTTAGGAACCTGGTGAGGAACCCTACATTTGAAAATGTGTTGTTCACAACCTGCTGATTACAAGTTTAAAACAGCTTGAAAGAAAAAAAACTCCATCTAAATAAACATATTTTATTATTTGTAACAGTAAAGACATCCATTGTGTGGGGAATTTTCCACCAAATGGGTTCCTTCCCTGCTATAAATTGTTTTAAGTCATGCCTTTGGTTGTTTTCATAGATCTGCAGGGTCAAAAACGGACACTTAAATAAAGGAACTACTTCTGAGGTTAATATAATGTGCAACACATCCTAATTCTGGTGAAACGGCGTGGTGAGGAGTTTTAGTAAAACAGCAAAGTTGTGGTCGACCTGCCACTAAGGTCTGGAGTATTATCAGCATATCATTTCATGAAACACGTTCATCCAGAGAGAGAGAGAGAGAGAGAGAGAGAGAGAGAGAGAGAGAGAGAGAGAGAGAGATACAGGGTGGATTTGAACCTGGAATCTCTTGTTCTGCCTACTATCTACATGGTTACGTACTGTGATCGTTAACACGTATGACCTGTCAAATGGGAAAAAAACTGATGCAGAATATAGTCTGTTACTTTTACAAGAGTGCAAATCAAATGTAACCGTTTATAAAGCTTTCCTTTACATCCCACCTCACAAACAGCTGTACATTAACACCAAGGTCTCAAAATAAATGTCTGCATTTTGTGTTTAAGACTGTATTCTGTGAATACCTCTGTGATGTCACCATTTTTTATACGGAAAAGGGCTGCAGTTCTTCTGTATAGTTCACATCCTGTTCCCTGCGTTCCATAGAATGTTCAGTCTGTTCCATAGAATGTTCAGTCTATTCTATTGAATGTTCAGCCTATTCTATTGAATGTTCAGTCTATTCTATTGAATGTTCAGTCTGTTCCATAGAATGATCAGGCTATTCTATTGAATGTTCAGCCTATTCTATTGAATGATCAGCCTGTTCCATAGAATGTTCAGCCTATTCTATTGACTGTTCAGTCTGTTCCATAGAATGATCAGGCTATTCTATTGAATGTTCAGCCTATTCTATTGAATGTTCAGTCTGTTCCATAGAATGATCAGCCTGTTCCATAGAATGTTCAGCCTATTCTATTGAATGTTCAGTCTGTTCCATACAATGATCAGGCTATTCTATTGAATGTTCAGCCTGTTCCATAGAATGTTCAGCCTATTCTATTGAATGTTCAGCTTGTTCCATAGAATGTTCAGCCTATTCTATTGAATGTTCAGTCTGTTCCATAGAATGATCAGGCTATTTTATTGAATGTTCAGCCTATTCTATTGAATGTTCAGTCTGTTCCATAGAATGATCAGCCTGTTCCATAGAATGTTCAGCCTATTCTATTGAATGTTCAGTCTGTTCCATAGAATGATCAGGCTATTCTATTGAATGTTCAGCCTGTTCAATAGATTGTTCATTGTGTTCTAGACTTCCACTTCATGCCAGATGGGGGCGCCATTGCCCTCAAAAGCCATCAAGCGAAATTGGTAAACTTCCGTCAATCTACTAAAACTACGTGCAGCGTAAGAATATAGTGGCCTATATGGCGTGTATTCACATGAACATCTTAAATCGGCTTTCATTAGCATGTTAGGATGTACAACTGTTATGTCGATCACAAGACAAGACTCCGAAGCTGGCTTTGTAGAAAAAATGATTTAGTGGAGTACAGAAATGTTATGCATTCGTCAAAACGGTCATGGTTTGAATACTGCAGGTGATGAGACTGAAGAATACCGTCCGATGGTTAGTAAATTGTGATAGCGTTTCATTCATCGAACTGAACATGTTAGTTACAGAGGAAGAACCTAAATCCACACTCAATCATCTTAACAAACCAGAGAGACAAACAACCATAGTACAACGCTCACCTGCCCACCCATATTATACAAACAGTAACATTATCCAATCAGGAAAAGGCTGACTGTTAGCCTTAATTACAAGGACTGACTCACTCCTGTTGCTATAGTCAGTAGGATGAAAAAGCATACTGCTTGCACAATCTTAATAAATAACGAACCCTAATTATTCTCAAACAAACAAAAAAAATATATATATACACGTCTTAACATAACATATCATCACCTGTGTTTTACGTATCGCTCCACGGTCCAGAACAATAAGCCCAAAAGAACACAAGTCCAGAACACAAGTCCAGAACGCAAGTCCAGAACACAAGTCCAGAACGCAAGTCCAGAACACAAGTCCAGAACACAAGTCCAGAACACAAGTCCAGAACACAAACTCCTTGTTCTTTGGCGAACGTTTCCACTCTCACAGACATAAAAATCCGATATATAGAACAGGTTGTTGAAAGAACATACCTGTAGAACACCTGTTCTTCCAACACCAAGGTGATGTGACCAGACAGGTGAGATGGAGCCCAGCGTGAACACAGCCAAGTGCGTTTTACAGACAGACACGCACAATGCTTCTATACCACGTCTATACTTTGACAAACCGTCACCAATACATTCATAGTGGTTACTGGTTGATGTATGGAATTATGATTGTATGAAACAAGTCCATCTGAAACTGACAGGTAGTGCTAGATACTGATTGAACTGAAATATTGCCACTGTTAGAAATAAGAAGTATTTGCTCTTTTTGAAACCACTGAACAGACGGCAGGGAAACCGAGTACTTAAAAAAAGAAAAGAAAAAAGTTGGTAGTTCTAATAGTCAGGTTATTGGAGATTTTGATCTGAAAATGAATAAATCTTTGTTAATTTGTTCAGTTTTGGTTTTGAACATGACATGTTTGTAGTTTACAGCACACAAACACCAGAACACCCAGAGCAAACAATGTAGACTTTTTCTTTTCCCCCCCCGCTAACATTACACATGCTTACTTAGTTAAAGGTGCCGGTTATTTGAAATGATCAGCGAGAACTACCTTAAATATGGCATTACTACCTTAAATATGGCATTACTACCTTAAATATGGCATTACAAGGCCAGGTCACATTTGAGGGAAAAGACACCAAAGTTATACATGATCAACAGTCCTGACTCTTCCATAGAACCCCTCCAGTCTTTTATTCTGTAGATTCTCCGCCCCCCCCCCACACACACAGCTAACAAGGAAAAAAACAGTCCCATTCCCAGCACTGCTTAATTATGAACACATAGAAATTCTTTAAAAATTCATGTCAACCTCCCCTGTGCCCTGGCTGAGCAGAAGTGACATAACCCCATTACCCCCTCTATAGCTCTCTCTCACACGGAGCTCTGAAGGACCCCTGTGTTATCACAGGGACAGAGGCACACGGGCGGCTAACTCAGTGCCCGTGTGAAAAGACAGTGGAAGGTGACTAAAACAAGAGCTCTGAAGGACCCTTGTCTTGCAGCGTGTCACAAGGGTTGAGGACCCCGCAGGTGGCTAACCCAGAGCCTGTGTAAAAAGACAGTGGCAAGTGACCAGGCAGCGACAGCAGCAGGTGAGGTACTCAGATCCAGGTGAGGTACTCAGATCCAGTTGCGGTACAGGTACAGGGACGAGAAGACCAGGTTGACTCCCAGGCTGACCACCAGGAGTCCTGGCCACAGGACACGACTCAGGTACCCTGGGAAAGAAAAGAACTCAGACTTCAAGACTTGGAGGGCGGGAAGAAACGACAACACGATAGGACAAACTTAACAAACCCCTTTTTTGCACATCGCACTATCTGCCCACTTTACATTCTGTATATAGTGTTAGTCTATCTCGGTCTATTTTATCCATGCCTTTTATATATTTTATACTTTATCCATTGCTTTATGCCGAAGCAAGTTCCTATGTGTGTGAACTTCACTAACAATGGCAATAAACGGTTTCTGATTCTGATTCTGAAAACGGAACGTTGGACGTTGACATGATGCAACAAAGCTCACGCTTCCATCTCAACGTGGATATTTCACAGTAGCGCCTCCGAGAAACAGGGAAGTGAACATGTGAAGGGAACGAGAGCAGGCAGGCAGGCTCACCCTTGGAGGAGGAGGGGGTGGTGGCATCAGGGTCAGCCCCAGTGGTGGTGTCCACCAGGCAGGCTGAAGACCCGGACGAGCTGCCCTTCTGGTGGGGCTCCTCTAACACACTCCCATCCCTCAGGAGACTGCTCAGGTCTGGAACACACACACACACGCGTTTAAGTCTTGTTCCTGGTTCTACTGCTCAGGTCTGAAACACGCACGCACGCACACACACTCACGCACACACACTCACGCACGCACACACACGTTTAAATCTTGTTCCTGGTTCTACTGCTTAGGTCTGAAACACACACACACACGTTTAAGTCTTGTTCCTGGTTCTACTGCCCAGGTCTGGAGCACACGAACACACACACTTTTCAGTCTTGTTCATGGTTCTACTGCTCAGGTCTGAAACACACCCACACACCCACACACCTTTAAATCTTGTTCCTGGTTCTACTGCTCAGGTCTGGAGCACACAGTATACACACACAGCCAGTATAACTCCATCTACATTTACCGTTCTGACTGTGAAAAGGAGATGCGTCTGGCGAGAAACCCCCACTGTGGAATGAAGTGGGCGGGGTGTGGAAGAGAGGCGGGGCCATGGGCGGGGCCACGGGTTCCGGGTCGTGCGAGAAGAGGCGGAGCTTTTGCCCGCTGATGTTGAGACGGGCGGGGCTGATGAGGGGGCGTCGACGCCAGGCAGAGCTAGAACTGGATGTGACCGAGCTGGCCACTGAGGGCGCGGGGGAGGGGCCGAGGGAGGGGCCAGGGGATGACGGACGGCTGCCAGACTTCAGAGAGAAGTAGTCTGGAGGGACGAGGACAGAGAACAAGAGTCAGAATGAATAGGAAAAGGAGCAGTTTGTCAGTGAAACCTGAAGCGTTTAAGAGTCGAGCATAGACAATAGACAGACTGGAGTTGCATACACACTGGTGATTTAAGACTTTGAATAATAATTTGAAGAATTATCAGGCTGTGCTTCACCAAATAATCCAGCCTGTAAGATTCAGGTTCAATCGCTAACTTTTAAAGACATTGGAATTCCCTCAGTTAGGTTCATAAGATTTAAGTAAATATATATTTTTTTAAATTCTTTCTTTAAAGTGAGTAAAAGTAAACAGATGTGAACTTTGCATGACTCCTGTAACTTGAGAGATCACTGCTGTTTACGTCAGAAGGTCTGTGAGAGACGAGACAGACAGAGACAAGAGACAGAGACAGATGAGAGACAGACAGACAGACGAGACAGAAGAGAGAGAGACAGACAGACAGGCAGAGACAAGACAGAAGAGAGAGAGACAGACAGACAGGCAGAGACAAGACAGAAGAGAGAGACAGACAGACAGGCAGAGACAAGACAGAAGAGAGAGACAGACAGACAGACAGATAGACGAGACAAGAGAGAGAGAGAGAGACAGACAGACGGACGAGAGAGACAGACAGACAGACAGACGAGAGAGACAGACGAGAGAGACAGACGAGAGAGACAGACGAGAGAGACAGACAGGCAGAGACAAGACAGAAGAGAGAGACAGACAGACAGACGAGATAGAAGAGAGAGACAGACAGACAGACGAGAGAGACAGACAGAAGTCACGCCAGTTACCTGATGGAGGAGAGTCTTTGCATTGTGACGGAGGCCTGCTGCCACTGAACAGGTACCCTGAGTCTGAAACAGGAACGCACACGCACGCACACAAAAAGAACAGTTTAAGAAACTGGGAAAGGGAGACAGACTGAACGACACACAGACTGGGGGAGCAAGCTCGGGGGGAAGGAGACAGGGGGAGACTGATGGGGGGGCAGCTGGGGGGGGGGACCAAGGGAGTCATGCTGGAGGGCAGCTGGGGGGGGGACCAAGGAAGTCATGCAAGCAGGGCTTTTAGGGGGGGGGGGGGGCAAGGGAGATGTGATGGAGGGCAGCTGGGGGGGGGGACCAAGGGAGTCATGCTGGAGGGCAGCTGGGGGGGGGACCAAGGAAGTCATGCAAGCAGGGCTTTAGGGGGGGGGCAGCGAGATATGATGGGGGGGCACTGGGGGGGGGGACGCAAGGGAGTCATGCTGGAGGGCAGCTGGGGGGGGGACCAAGGAAGTCATGCAAGCAGGGCTTTAGGGGGGGGGGGGGCAAGGGAGTCATTGCTGGGGGGGCAGCGGGGGCGAGTCTCACCGGTCCTGGCGAGGGAAGGGATGGTCCCCAGGAACAGTGCCCGGTTGAGCCGTCCAGGGAGGGAAGAGGGTGAAGCCTTGCGCTCCCTGGATCCCTGCTGTCGCATGATCAGATGGGAGAGGTTGGGGGGCAGCGTGGGGACGAAGAAGGCGGGGGAGACAAACGGGGAGGGCCCAACGCCGTAGAGATGACCTGGGGAACCGCCTGATAGGTACCTGGAACACAGGAACATGGCAGGGTACCACTGATGAACTCATATGGGACCGTAACATGTTTGAGTCTGTAATATCACATGTTTGAGTCTGTAATATCACGTCTGTCTCTGTAATATCACATGTTTGAGTCTGTAATATCACATGCCTAGGGTCTGGCATCATGAATATAACATGAATGGAATATGTGCAAAGGATAAATGTGCATTTTAATCCAGTTAAAATCCCCTCCCTTGTTTGTTAAACACATCACTCAGTATAACACAAAGTACTTTCAATTGATCATGTATGGCATAGTTATAAGGGATAAGTATAGCTTAGCGGTTAAGTACTTGACAGCCAAACAAGGAGGTTTAAAGGTTCAAATACCCCTGGTAAATACTGCTTTGGATAAAGGCTTATCTAAGACAGAAAGTGGTCACGTTACACTGTCATTTGAACGCATCAGAGTGGCAGAATGTATTGCATGTCAGTGTACCATGTTTCATGACTAAACTAGGAGGACAAATTCTGCCTGTAATTAAACTTGATTAACTTATGTCTCTTGACAGGGAAGTAAACATGTTTAAGGCTGAAAATGATGTAATTCAAACAGGAGGGAATTCTCTTCAACACACCTACTCTTTGAATGCGACTTTAAAACCTGTTTGTGGAAAAACAAAGATGTCCAAGTGAAGATTGTACACATCAAAAAGGTCTCAGGTTCGAATCCCCCCCTGTACTGCAAGTAGTTTTAGATATAAGAATCTGTTAAATGATATATTTTTTTAATTAAATGATGACAACTGTCATAAATGATGACATTGTTACCTCAGCAGGCCGGTTGGAACAGTCGCAGAGAGAGAGGATTTAACAAACTAGAAACTACCGAGACCAAATGAGGAAACTTCAGACGAATTAAAAGAATAATCAGGCTGTGCTTCACCAAATAATCCAGCCTGTAAGATTCAGGTTCAATCGCTAACTTTTGAAGACATTGGAATTCCCTCAGTTAGGTTCATAAGGTCATCTGGGGTTTAAGGATTATGGTAACCATAACGATGACTTCATTGATATATCAGCGAAAACTTGTTTACACCAGTTTACTGGACTGGTGATTTTCAAATCAACCTATATCTTTTTTGGGTTTGTTTTTCTTTCCAGACAATGTTACAGAAGGTTTCACATACACCCACTGAACTGCCCTTAAACCTTCACGGAAAGTACAAAGATTCTCAGGAGAAAAAAAGGAGAAAGAAATGAAGCAAGTAATGTTAGAACCACCGTGATGAGCAGGTCAGTGAACGCTCCTCTCTTCCAGACACGGTCGGTGCTGCAGAGAGCGGCTGAAACAGAGGCTGAAACAGAGGCTGAAAGGGGGCTGAACAGAGGCTGAAACATAGGCTGAACGCAGGCTGAAGCAGAGGCTGAAGCAGAGGCTGAACAGGGGGCTGAACAGGGGGCTGAACAGGGGGCTGAACAGGGGGCTGAACGGGGGCTGAAACAGAGGCTGAACGCAGCCTGAATAGGGGCTGAACGCAGCCTGAATAGGGGCTGAACGCAGTCTGAACGCAGTCTGAACGCAGTCTGAACGCAGGCTGAACGCAGGCTGAACGCAGGCTGAACGCAGTCTGAACGCAGTCTGAACGCAGCCTGAACGCAGTCTGAACGCAGCCATGCATCAAGAGCGGACACGTAACACTGGATTCTATGAGATATTGACACTTGTCGACCATTTGTCCGTCCGGACAGGTGGAGAGAAAAGGGAGGCCTTGACTCAGTGAGATCGTAGCCCAGGGGATCGTAACAGCTGCTGAACAGACAGGAGGTCATGTTAGAGACAGCTGCAAGTGGAAACCCTTCCTTATCACAGTATCTGCTGTACGGTACAAACACCATCAACAAGCCTTTGTATGCGTAGGTGAGAAATGACCCAACTGCATGAATGTAGGCTTATTTGTGGTGTTTTGGGGGTTGTAGTCTTTCCAAAACAGACACTGTCAGTGTTAACATGTGGGGGGTTTTCAGAGAATTCATCTCAAGATGGAAGGGTTTGGATGAGTTTATAACTTGAGCATTAAAAAAATAAAATCTATTTCTCTTTGAGAAAGGGGAGACAACTCTCACTGTTGACCTTTGAAACAGACCTAATATCTAATTAAATTTAGACATCACTTAATCTACAGATCTAATTTACCCACAGCTGATGAAACTGGTTCGCAAAGTCAACATAGTAAATGTTAGTTTGTTTTCTTGCCCTTTAACCAAACAATACATCAAACAAGGTCGTAGGTAGGAAAGGCTTATCATTTCACAGCAGTTTATTACATTCGATATACAGCCATCAATCAGTGGTACAAGAGTGTTTACATACAATGACCCAAACAGTGTTAGCATTACTTCCAAGATGCAGTACCCAAATCAGAATGTGCTTGTTCGTTTGGAACGCTGCCAAAGTTCTTAGAACGGACGGAACACGTTAGATGGACCAAAACGAGCAGGAGGTGATTAGCTTATTTGACATATTTTGAAGAAAATCAGAAAAATTCACCCACGTCTGCTTAATCTAGTACCACTTTTTGTTTGGCATGAGATTCTAAAAACGGGTCAACTTGCCCAAAGCTTTCAAATATTCTTTCAGGGTACTGAATCCTTTAGTGTTTTTCTACACATAAAAACGGGAGTAAAATACATATTAAAACGTCAGACAATTAAATACAGCACTACAATTACAATCTTAGGAACAATAATAAGAGTTAAATCACATTTTGCTAGCTTCAACACCTAACATACACCCAATAGCACAATACCAACGACTTTTCGATAACTCCTTGCAAATAATCTGGATGGAAAGCATAACATTAGTGCTTGATCAAATAATATTGATGCATTTGGTAATCATATCATTGAATGATTTCAATTCATGATGACGCAAAAAAAAAAACGAACCTGGTACAATGGATTCTAAATATTAAGCTAAATAAGGCCCATTCAAAGCACTGATCTTGCAGACCTAAAACAGTCTTTGTCAAAGAGACGTTTTAGATAAAACTTCCTTTGGATTATAATATCTAGATGTCCGAGTTGTCTAAAACCGTAACATGGCTAGTTAAGGTTACCAAACCAGAACTAAGAACACCATGCAAGTACTGACGTGATGATCGCATCCTTAGTACCGACACAACCTACGCTTTTCACTTCAAGCATCTTATCAGGGGGTTACGGTCAAACGATTGTTATTTCCCCCCCCGTCGATAACAATTATAGAGTTAAATTCAAAAGTATGCAAGTTAATCAGGCCAACAGTCTGGATAAAACATTAGTGCATGCTCAGAGACGTAGGTAGGTACAGGGAGTCAGTTGAATAAGTTTGCAACAAGCCACGTCGCTTTAGTTAGAAAGCTTGGAGGACCTCACAGCTCTATCACAGTATCACAGACTCTACAACTACACTTCCAAAGGAGATCTACTAACAAACATTAAAACGACATTTTAGAATCGGAGCCATACATGTCCAAAAAAAGAAGACGGAAACCAGCTAAACTCGTCTTAATCCCAGTTTTAGGTTATGAATATCACCACAAAATTACCTGGAAACGGTTCATTAAGGCGAGGTCTGGTTTTTTGCAGACCTACTTTTTATTTGGCAAATGTTGAAGCTTGATTGGCAAACTTGGGAATCAATGGCACAGATTATATTTAGATGTATAAATTGAGTTTTTATACGCTACATACTGTGGAGGCTGTACTACCTTCTTGGTCTTAGCATTTGGGCAAAGGCTAGCTGGGATATTTTAAGTTATAAGTCCTCTAATTCTTCTCCATCCCATTCAGTTTACACTAAAATGACTTTTCATCTTTACAGTAGCAGAGAACCGCAAAATAAGACTGATTGAATATCGAAGTTGATGAAATGCCGAAAGGAAATGCCAAAATAAAAAAGGGAATGAACAAACCGCATGATTTTATGTTGATTTTTCCAACCGTTGGATGAAATGGAGAAGATCTTTCCAGACAAGTGGTCAAAGACTTCCAGATGTTAGCGCATCAGAGGAGCAGATGTAGCGCCGAGCAGGAGCTAAAACACGCCGTTTAACTACGCATGTAAAAGGCTCCATGTCCTGGGACTAAGGACAAACCTCAGCTTCGAGGTTAGGGTTTAGCGTTAGCTAAACCCTAACCTCGAAGCTGATGTTCAACACCTGTCGGGTTTAGCGTTAGCTAAACCCTAACTACGTAAGGCTAATGTTCAACACCTGTCGGGTTTAGCGTTAGCTAACCCCAACAACGAAAAGCTAAAGTGTTCAACACCTGTCGGGTTTAGCGTTAGCTAACCTCAACAACGAAAAGCTAAAGTGTTCAACACCTGTTATGTCGAGCCACACAGCTTATCCGTGCTTTCTTCATAGTTTAGTCCCCCCCTGTAGTATAGCAACGGCTCCACAACACACACTGATGCATGAGATTAATAGCATGCGGTATTAAAAAAAAACCTCAATGTGGCATATCATGATACCCTGACTACTTAAAATACCATGGATCAGTGTAAGCCAAATGTTTGTAAGTGTTGGTGTATCTACTTGTTTTGCTGTGCTCAGGAATCTTACGTACACGTGTGGATTAACGGAGTCGTTCAACCGCATGGTTGCAACACAGAATGCGGTTAAATTCACCTTGAAACTATGTAAGCTTTGACGTTTTAGTCTCAACACTCACATTTGAACATTCTTTGTTCGTATTGTGAGACTCTGCACTGTGGTAGTCATTTCTTGTATGTGTTTTTGTCTCGTATTTGTCTCTCTTTTGCTATGTTTTGTAATGTACTAAGGACTTTTTTTTGGGAATATCCAGAATAAAGAAATGATAACAACACGACTGTGCAGCGTTTAGTTGGTTAATGATCAGTATCAGTAAGGAAGGAGGAGAGGGAAGTGCAGATGTGGAGAGAGAGAGACAGAGACAGAAAGAGACAGAAAGAGGGAGACAGAAAGAGAGCAACAGAGAGAGACAAAGATGGAAAGACGGAGAGGGAGACAAAGAGAGAGAGAGACAAACAGACAGACAGAAAGAGAGAGAAACAAGAGACATAGAAAGACAGAAAGAGGGAGACAGAGAGACAGAAAGAAAGACAAAGAGAGAGAGACAGAAAGAGAGAGAGAAACAGAAACAGAGAGAGACATAGAAAGACAGAAACAGAGAGACAGAAAAAGACAGAGAGAGACAGATCCAGCGAGAGAGACCATCTCCTTCAGACAGACACCCAGTCCCTCGATGTACCTCCTCTACAGGACGTAGATCCTAAATCACATGAAACCCTCACTGATCAGATTCTAACCTTCGACCTCTGGCTCGTCTGGGGCCGGTGGACTTGCGGGTCGGCACGGTAGCAGCCAGTCCGACCAGGCAGCAGAGGGAGGCGGAGCCAAGGTGGGCCGTGTCCAGCCAACCGGAGCTGTATGCTCTCAGATGCTGCTCTGCCAGGTAAAGGCACCACACCAGGAACCACAGCATGGAGGACAGTGCGTCGATACGCCTCAGCCTGGAGCGAGAAGACAGGGGATGAGGGTGACGTCACACCAACACACACTGCTCCGGGTGTATGTTCACTGTGTGTGCATGCGGTTGCCCACTACTCACTACTGTGTGTGCACTTGGATGGGTTAAATGCAGAGGTAAAATTTCAAGTATGGGTAACCATACTTGACAATACGTCACTTCACTTCACTTCACTTAACACAGGACTAGCTCAAGCACATCTTTTGCAACTCATCTTCACTTACACTTACATTGTAAATAACACAACTCTTTAATTATAGTTTATTTTATTCTTTTTCTGTTTATATATTTTTGCACCTGACACCAAGACAAATTCCTAGTACTGTAAAGTACTCCTGACTGACTAATTGACAGCCTGGTGCTTACACTTACATTGTAAATCACAACTTTATTTAATTTATTATAGTTTATTTTATTATTTTAAAAGACACCAAGACAAATTCCTAGTACTGTAAAGTGCTCTTAGCAAACCCTTTGCTGTACCTGGCAATAACAACTTTTCCGATTCTGATTATAGGCAGGTACTTTAATAAAGCAGTTGATGCCATTCCATTATAACTTGATCTCAGTCACGCTCATCTACCTCACATTCATTAAATAACTTCAGTTTACAAGAAAGTTACTTCGTACAGTTTGTATAGTTTGTATTTTTTTTAGCTTATGTGTAGGGAAAATTGTGATATTTAATTTAACTTAATTGTTGTTTGCCTGTACTGTTGTATTCCTGTACTTATGTAGCACCGTGGCTCTGTGAGGCACGACATTTTGTTCCACTGTATGCCCCCGCATGTAGCGGAATGACAATAAAGCACAACTTGACTTGACTTCCAATCATAAACTTAAGACCTTTTGAAGAGAGGTGTGCAACCCTGGTCCTCGCAGGCTATGGTCCTGAAGGTTTTAGATGTTTCCCTGCTCCAGCACAGCTGATTCTAATGAAGGGTCATCATCAGGCTTCCATAGAGCTTGATAGCAACCCAGTCTTTAGAATCAAGTGTGCTGGCACGTGTGAAACATCTAAAACTTTCAGGACAGTGGCCCCTGAGAACCAGGACAGAACACTCCTGCCTTAAAACGTTAATCACGACCTTCACCTTCCCTGGACAGTGGGATGCGTTGACTCACCTGACAGACCCTGCTAGGAAGACCCCGCTGACACACGTCACCAGACCCACGGAGGCCACAGCCATCTGGTTGTTCCTCCCGTAGAGCCAGATCATCTTAGCCTGCTCCAGGGCCTCCGGGGGCAGGAGGTCCAGGAGGGCTTTCACAGCCTGCCTCACCGCCTGCCCTACAGCCTCCACGCTGCCGTTCTGGGCGACGGAGGCGTTGGAGGGCAAGGGTTTTGGGGGGATCACTCCTCCGCTGAGGGTCTGAGGAGAGGAGGACGAGGCGAGGGCTTCTCTGGGATCGTGGGCTGTCGCTACGACCAGGAAGGCACAGGTCAGGAAGGCCAGGATGCGGAGGAGAGTCACACCAGTGGGGGTGGAGAGGGAGTAGGAACTCTGGGTGGTGAGAGAGAACGCGAGAGAGAGAGCAAGAGAGAGAGAGCAAGAGAGAGAGAGCGCAAGAGAGAGAGCGCAAGAGAGAGAGGGCAAGAGAGAGAGGGCAAGAGAGAGAGGGCAAGAGAGAGAGTGAGCGAGAGAGAATATGGTTGATTTTAATCCCAGAATCAATATTGGTGTCACCACCATGAAAATACAACGTACTTATTCTAGGGATAGAGGGGGAGGAAAGTGGAGAGTAGAAAGAGGAGGTAAAGAAAGGAAAAGAGGGAGGCAAGGAGGAGAGGAGAGGAGGGGGTGGAAGGAGGAGAGATAGAAGGGGAGGAAAGTGGAGAGTAGAAAGAGGAGGCAAAGAGGAGGGGAGGAAAGGAGGAGATGAGGGGGAGGGAAGGAGGAGAGGAGGGAGGGAAGGAGGAGAGGAGGGAGGGAAGGAGGAGAGGAGGGGGAGGGAAGTAAAGAGTAGAAAGAGGAGGCAAAGAAAGGAAAAGACGAGGGGAGGGAAGGAGGGGAGGAGGAGGGGAGGAGGAGGGGAGGACGAGGGGGACTAATAAAACAACTAACCCTGACGAAAGCTTTGTCCGAGTCTCTGCTGCGCTGTAGCTGGTGGTTAAAGACCACTCCTCTTAGCTGCCTGTTCTGGTGTTTGATGTAGTACTCCACTGCCGTCTGACACGGACGACATAGCTTGTATGTTTGCTCAAGATGGTGCTTGTACACCTCAATCTCTTCGTCATAGTTTTCCTACGAAGGGAGCAACACCAAAAACAACAATAAGTACATCCAGAGAAAACATCCATCCATTTTCTTACGCTTGTCTGACAGTACTGATCTTAAACACTCACGAATTACAATGAAATGTAATAAATATGAAAATATTTCACATGTAATTTTTTTTTCATAAAAAAACACTACACAACTAAAATCCGAACATAAATCAAGCCGTTACAGGTCCAACATACATCTTCACGTGGGATGAAAGAGGCTAACTGCTTGATTTTTAGAGACTGGTTATTGTTGCATTTCTTGCATAGCAGCATCTGACAGTTGACCCATTGCAACGTCTTTGGCGCCTCCAATCCTGAGGCAAGTCCAGCCGACACGCCGTGGTTTAAATGCTCCATGTACTGTGCCGGAATTGGTTTATTGTAATCTCCGTTCTGTAACAACAAGAAAATACCATAAAGGATGTTTGTCAACCAAAAACCGTTCTTGTTGCATTCACGGCATTCGTGACGCGGTTGACCCGCCAAGAACACAAGATTTGAACTTGATTGACTGACCTCCTGAAAGCCATTGTACTGGTCACAGGTTGGGCAATCCCAACAGTTTCTGTTGCCATACGGCACAACTGTGTTCTGATCACAGAACCAGCAGTTGACATTGACATGGGTGGGCTTCTTCCTGCAAATTGTAAACAGTAGCATAATTAGACAGGAGTTGTGTACGGTTCACTTGAGGTGGCAAATTTCCGTAGCGACTCGGTGCGATTTCCCAAAATATCCTTGGTTTACGTAACCCAGTTATAGCTGACGTAAAGAGGTTAGTCTACATCGTTTGGAGGTAGGTCAGTTAGTTAACCGTAGTGTTCAAATCAAGCAGTTTACACACATGTAAATACAAAGAAATTATACCGTGCAGCGTTTGAGTCTAGCATTGCACTAGAGGCAACGAGGGTTAGTTTTAAGGCTATAACCAAGTTAGCACGAAAATCAATACGAGCTTTTCTACATTGTATACGACTGCGAATATCACCCTTCTGAAACAACTGCAAGCTTGCTAGATAACTAATACTACACGATGGCAAACATTGACAGGTTGAGTATGCAAACAAACCAGGCCACGCGTGACGTTTTATAGCGCTATACCTGGTAGCAATTTTGTATATCAGAGTTCCTCCCGCAACGAAAGCAGTTGCTCCCACTCCACCGTACATTAATTGGGGATATTCCAAAAGCAGTTGGTTAAAAGCATCCATTTCCCCCTGCGTTAACTAGCAAACTAGCTAAGAAACATGAGAATTGTATTCTTATTTTTCCTCCGCGCGCACGCTGTAGAACCCCTTTCTTGGTCAAAACTGGACCTTAAACCGGAACCGGAAATACGTAGAAATGTGGGAGTATACGTTTTTTCTTCCCGAGTACTCTGGCGGGGCGGAGCTTTTCGTTACGCTTGGACGCAAACACAAAAAAGTATTCGAGTTTCAATTGGGCTTCCCCGGTTTACCAGAGATGAAGTCTACGTCGATTGGAAATCGCACGTGCCATAGAACCATAACCTAAATTCTGTGCAATTTCTTGAAATCTTAAGATTTAGACGAAGAATTCTTCGTCTCTAATATCTGTCAGTATGTCGTTTGATCATTTATGCCTATTTGATAATGACGAATGCGATAGCTAACGTAACAGCCTGGAAAGTGGAAAGAGAGAATGGTGATTTTATAAAGTTCCATTTTTATTAAATTTGTACTGGTCACATTATAGCAACAATGTTAACATTGTTTGTATGTAAACTTTTAAACCTTAAAAAGGTTTAGGCTAATTCATGTGCAACCATAATTCACATAGAGGTGAATTGCAAATCGACAATAGGGTTTTAAATTCAAATAGAACATGTATTTAAACATACACGATGTTTGACATCAATTCAACATTCACTGAACGGAAATGTATCTAAGTGACAACGTTAACATTCGATAGGTTAACAGAGTAAAGGAACGTAAAATATTTGATGTGTATCCTATAGTTTGTAATTGATAAGAACAATACAAATAAATAACATGAACATATTTAGGCTTGTAGCCTACATTTGAGCCCACATTTCCCTTGACTGGAGTTTTTCAGCAACAGAACATGAATTTGAACAGCTCCAAACGCTTAAATGAAACAGCTGCCCTCCTTTAAAAACTTAGAGCAAAGAGTGGCAGGCGAAAAAATCGTTTAAAGTCCGTGAACGAACAAGTCAACTTCAAGAATTCCACAGCAAACTAATCCATTGTATGAACAAGTGGCATGTCCGGTTGAATAGCATAGGTGTAGTGAGGGTAGGCCGTCGGAGCAGAGCCACCGTTGGGGCTTAAGGGCTGCGTCACACCGCCGTAGGGACATCCATTGTGGGGCACCAGCACAGATGGGTGTTGGTGGTACCCTCCGTAAGCAGCGTGATGGAAACGGTGATTGTGGTAGGTCACCGGGCTTGTGGAATATCCCGGTGGGGATGTAGGGCGAGACGGTCCGCTCGTGCCATGCGCAGACGGGAAGCCGAAGGGGTTGCCTTGGTGGTGGCTAGTCCAAGAGGTAGTCAGAAAAGGAGGTTGCATAAACATGTGCGCCTGATGCAGGTATAAGGGCTCGGTGTAGTCCACGGGAGGGTTTACCGGTGGGTACGGCAAGGACGACAGCCGGTACGGTCTCCTCACTCTTCTCCGTCGTCTGAAATTCCCCTTCTCGAACATGCCATCAAAAGCAGGATCCAGAGTCCAAAAGTTACCTTTTCTGTCACCTAAACCTTCTCTGGGGATTTTAACGAAGCACTCGTTAAGACTGAGGTTGTGTCGAATGCTATTCTTCCATCCTTTCTTGTTTTTCTCGTAGTAGGGAAACGTGGAGACGATAAATTCATAAATTCCGCTCAAAGTTAGCCTCTTTTCTTTGCTCTCTTTAATAGCCATGGCGATGAGGGCCACGTAAGAATACGGGGGTTTCTCCAGTTGGTCCCCCTTAACGCTTACCGCCTCATCCGTCTCCCCCGGAGGACTATAGTCCGCGCATCGCTTGGCCTCGGGCAATACCGTATCTAAGCTCGTGTTCAATGTTGTCGTTTTTTCCGGGAAATCACCCGTTTCTCTGAGCATATCCATCTCGAGCTTTACCGTAGGTGATGGAATGAGTGCTTCGCAGGAATGTGCTGTGGTTAACATAGGTGTTCACAGGTAAGAGACACGGTTGGTTACTGCTCGTTATAGATCCTCCCACAGGTGCGAGACAACTGGAGAGGCACGCGCGCCCTTTGATACCGCCGCGTTTCCCACGTTGGAATAATTTATTGGGGTCAAGTTCGCGCTGGGTTTGTTTTGGGTCAATCAGACATAAAAGGCAAAGTTGTGTCTACGAATGACAACGGAAGGACATTAAACCTTTGAAATGCACCGAAAACGGGCCGCTTTTAACTTCAGAGTAAAACAATGAAACGAGTTATATTTTTAATCTTCAGTGTTTGGTCTGAACTCCACTAGACAACATTATATCACCTCACTTTCAACATCTTATGCCAAGCTGCATGTGTAGGCTAAATAAAGTGGTAGGCTATGCGTTAGTGACTCATGGCTACTAGCCAACCAGTTTACTCAAAAACAATCCGTTTCTTCATATTCACAGAAAAGGACATCAATCCCTGAATTAGTCCAACGGTTTTTGTTTTGCTTCTTTTGCGAAAGAGCTGGACAAACCCTATATCTGTCACGCAGAGCGACGACTGGTATTGCATCAGTATGACAGATGATGACAAAGTATGATCAGGAAATTGAAATATTAACAAGCATTGACATGCAGCCTCGCAACATTGCCTTTCACCCCACCGTTGTAAAGTTCAAGCACGTTATTTAAACACACACACACACTCACACACACACACACACACACACACACACACACACACACACAAACAAACAGCATCATCACCTCACGCGCACGACGACAGAAACACTTTGATTCATTTTACCACACGCTATCGATTTTCAGAAAAATGAATGCTCTGTACAATTTACCCACATTATGTCTAATACAGTTCATCCATATAAAAAGAATGACGATCTGATCTGTAGTTATGGTCTCGCAGGTTACATGCATCCAGGACTGCCTGTGTCTGGAGGAGAAGCGACTGAGGTCAGACAGACAGCGTCCGGGGGTGTGATAAAAAAGAGATCCGACGTTTCTGCCGCTGAGACGTGGAAACACCTGGATAGACACCCCTGGTGTTGTCATGGTACACAAACAATAACAGGTATGATATCAAATTATAGTTGTATAGCCGTTTTTCACAAGCAGTGTTAGAGGACTTGGCAGTCACAACACCACCTTAACCAAACCCTTAAAGAAGAAACATAAATATACTAGTAAAACAGCGACATTTATATCATAAATATAACAATACCTAAATATTAAGGAAACGCGTGGCTTCCTTAAAAAAGGATTAAGTTCTGTTTTTCTATGGTAGTTTCCTGTCAAACCCTTGTTGTCTCTGGCCTGGCTTGGCACTTGGTAACCGCCCACACACGGAGGAATGAACAGCCTTGTCTAGAGGAGCGGATAGATAGTGATCACCTGCTCCCAGGAGACAGCACGTCTACCGGACTGAGAGACACAGAAACCCAGCTAAAATCGCTAGCTCTCTCAAGCTGGTTAACAGTTGGTCTTATGTCTGTTTGTGGAGTGGATGTACGTGTGTCTCTGTGTGTCGGCGGTGATGAGATTGAAGGCATTAGCTTTTAGAATCAGGAGCAACTGTTATGATCGTTATGTATTTAGGAACGCAGATAAAGTCAATGAGGTCTAGAGAGCGTTTGGGGCCATTCTTTACCTTCTCTCCGTAAACGGCCGAAAGAAGCTAGAATATACATGGATTTTTTCTCTCTCTCTCCTGTCCTAAGCTAAATGCCCACTGACATACGGCCTGTCTGCCATCTCTACATACCGTTCTTGGAGATACTGTTATACAATGCAGCGTTGAGGGAATCTCAAAAGCTAGATTGACTTTCTGATGGTATGCGAGCGAAACAAGGCGCCGGGTAAAACCGAATCTGCTCGACTCAAGACATCTGAGATCGGGAAAGAATGTACTCAGGTGCCAAAACCAAACAGGGATTCAGTACTAAGAACCGTACAACCAAATGAAGTTTAATCGACTCATATTTCACATTCATACATTCACTTAAAACCTATGTGTGAATTTATTTGGACAATTCTCAAGTATGTAATACGTGTTTTCTTAAGGGTTAGAATCAGAAAGACGAAAATATGCTTTTCTCCATAGAACACACTGTTTTGGTGGTTGGAATAAGATCATTCTCCGGATGACATCCATCGGAAGATCGCTCGCGTTCCCACCTCAATTAAGACCTTCAAGGCTCACCTGTAAAGAGATTAACATCAAAGTCTTTATCTGATCAAAGGGTCACCTGACCCCCGTGACTTGAAGTCGTTTTTTCAAACCCAGCTGTAAGAATGATGCGTTGGAAATAGAAATATAGGCCCTTCCTAGATCTTTCTAGAGCTGATGGGAGTCTGGACGAAATCTAAAATCGTAGTATTTTGACATTTTATTAGGCTAATTTAACAGACGGTTTACCCATTTAGTTTTGATCAAAAGCGATCAGTAGTGCGCATCGAAAGTATGGTGTCAAATATGTTATCGTCATGTGATTAGTTTGAGCCTAGGGTGATATGCGCGCTCAACCAGTGAGACACCTGTTCAATATGAACAACAAGGAACTTTAAATTCCCTGTACGCTACCAGTTCAAGAAAACCTTTTAAATACCAGGATCTTTCAACACCTCAGGTGGACTGGAAACCGTCGAACTTGTTTCTCTTTTCCGTTCTCCACCCGTTCTCCTGCTCCTGGGTTACGGTGAAGGAGGTGGTGACCGTGGGCCGCTGCCGCGGAGGGGGGGGGGGGGGGGGGGTGAGTCAGTGATGAAATACCCGGAAGTAGGGGAGAGTGATGATTGACGGCCAGCTGCCATTATTGTTCTAATCTTCTTTAGAATGCCGTTGCTTTGGACACCAACGGATCGATAAACACGTTAAACATCAACAACATCTGTAAACAAGTTGTCTTATCATCCTTACAGAGTCTGTTTCGCTTCTTAACCAGCGTATTTCTTTTTTAAATTTAACGATGTAAAATAAATGCTGTTGGAATGCAAAACAATGTTTAACAACCGCTAGTATGAGAGTTCTATGCGAGCAGGCTATAACCTGGCTGTAAGATAGAGTATTGCATTAGATAAGCCTATATATTTAGACATTTTACCATGTCTTTAAAGTGTATGAACCCCAAATGAGAAGGCGGATTAGCTGCACAGGGTGTTGTACAAACTTAGAGATGAGAAATGTGTCATTAATGATACAGCTGTAAAGCTGTGCCGCGTGATGAAAGCACGTGGAGCGTGTGTTGTGGGTTTTACAGCGGTAGCACAGACGCTGTTTGCTTCTCCCTGGCATACAGTAATCATTTAAGCACCACTCCCAACGCCTCTTAATCCAAGAGCTGAACAACCACTGCTTTCCTGTTTTTTTTTTTTTTTTTTTTTTTACCGCTCAGTTCAGAGACAATCTTCCCAGAACTCTTGTCAGAAATCAGTAGGCCTAGTCTATACCAAAACGGTGCACCGTTTTCTTCTTCGAGTGGAGAATTGCGCAACGAATGCAGGCGCACATAACCTTTAAGACCTAGATCATCTTCGATGTAAATATCACGAAGTACGTGCAAGGCATCTTGCAGATCAGAATGTTTTATCGTGAGTCAAATAGCTGAGCTACTGTGTTTCAACAGAGTCTAGGTTCCAGTTCTGAAACTCAGTGTTCCTTGGCTGGATTCCCTCGCGGGGTGCGGCCTTCTCCCTTGTGATGAGACACCTGAGTTTGCCTTTCAGTTCACTGAGTACCTGACCCGTACAGTTTCCCACAATGCACCCGTGTGGAGGTTCCACATGACAGCGCTCGAGCCGGTCCTGTGCCAGCCTGGCCCGCAGCCCACTGTTCTGGAACTCCCCGTTCCCCGCATCCCGCTACCGACGCCGCCGAAACAAGCCTGCGGTCAAAGAACGGGGCTGTAATTGTTTGTTTGAGCTATCATGAGATATGTATTTCGATTACCTGTAGACCAAACAGTCTAATTAAAACATCGCACGCACTTTTTGAACTGCTGTGCCAATATTAGGCTATCTCTTCAATTAGGTTACGGTAGCCTTTTAAGATCACAAGAAAAATAACAAAAATAAATGTTTTTTTTAATCAAATGTCTAAACTGAACGACTGAATCTTTAAAAATGACTCGAGAGTTCATTCTTTGTCAGCTGTTACTATAAAAACGCTAGCTCCGGCCAAGAAGAAAAACCTTCAGTGAAATATTTTCATTGACAAATGTTTATTTGACAGTTGATGTATTTGAAGGCTTCAGGGCTCTAAGTCACGTGCTTCTTCCTTGAGCGTTTCCTTCCCGCCAGATGCTACAGAACACAACACGCGCGATGATGGACTGTCAGCTCGTGTTCGGTGACTAATGACAGGTATGCATTCGAAACCACCTTAACGTAAAAGTATCTTAGCGGATGAAATATGAGAAAAACTGTGTTCACGTATTGTCCGGATCAA
Organism: Plecoglossus altivelis; assembly: GCA_036571765.1. Taxonomy (NCBI): domain Eukaryota; kingdom Metazoa; phylum Chordata; class Actinopteri; order Osmeriformes; family Plecoglossidae; genus Plecoglossus; species Plecoglossus altivelis. The sequence continues at coordinate 2,382,086 of BROE01000021.1, read as the reverse complement.
GCAGCTACACCATCAACCTGGCTACCAAATATGAGGACATTTCAAATTGATAAAGTTTGAGTAAATGACAAACACGCGTACAAGATAACAGTTTATACTATTATGCCACCTCGTGGAAAAGATAGCACACAAGGTTCTAGAAAACTAGGAAATAAATTGGAGCTCAATTAAGGTTTAAAATTAAGATGTATAAAATGAACAAACGTGATTAGAGTTCTGTTTGGAAAATATGTCAGAAGGTGCTTATTTCACAAATAGCATTATTCTATTACAAACTCATTTTGTTTCCCTAATGTCTAACTTCAACGGTCACTAAGCATAACCTACCCAAAATACCATGAACTCTCACTCAACTTCAAACAGCACACTGATAAGGTATAGTTTTTCCTTTTTTAAACTTTATTGTACATTTTCTATGATGAAAAATTAAGGTACGTTGTCTTATTATCGCCAGAATACATCGTCCGTCCGTTATTGAATTTAACGTTAAATAGTTTTAATAGAATACTGTAGAGGGCAGCAAAGGAACACTGTATGACGCGTGCGACAGCGAGGTGCGACAGCATCGCTTAAACTGCCCATGCCGTCCATTCCCAGTGTTGGTAAATATAAAAACAGCTATGAAGTCATACCACATTAAAATCTTTGGTTTTCAACACTTAATGTCATCATCTGTCTTCATCGATAGCCTGCAGAACTACCGAACACATTTGACGTAAAAAGAATGACCTAAACTCAGATCAGAATTCCAGAACCAGGTGTGTTAGATGATGTCACAGAACTCGTTTCAGATCATACAAATGAACGTAGAAGGATTTTAAAAAGACCCTTCACAAAGTATTAGTTTAACGTAAAGTGGTCAGTTAATTAAAACACATAAATCCAGGTGTTTGAGGTTTCAGGTCACAGTTATCCCACGAAACAGAGCAGTTTGTAAACTCAGTCCATCTCAGCAACAGCAACACATGTCATTTCACTAGCCAACAAGTTATATATAAGGCAAGAAATATATAGACTCTGAATACACAGACTAGTTATATACATATTTCACGGCATAGAAAGTGAGATACCATATTAATGTGTGACATCAGTAACTGACTGACTATAGCCAGTGTGGCGTCAGTAACTGACTGACTGTAGCCAGTGTAGCGTCAGTAGGATGCTAGTTATGCGTTCTGTAGCCAGTGTAGCATCAGTAGGATGCTAGTTATGTGTTCTATAGCCAGTGTAGCGTCAGTAGGATGCTAGTTATGTGTTCTGTAGCCAGTGTGACATCAGTAACTGACTGTAGCCAGTGTAGCGCCAGTAGGATGCTAGTTATGTGTTCTGTAGCCAGTGTAGCGTCAGTAGGATGCTAGTTATGTGTTCTATAGCCAGTGTGACATCAGTAACTGACTGTAGCCAGTGTGGCGTCAGTAGGATGCTAGTTATGTGTTCTGTGGCCAGTGTGACATCAGTAACTGACTGTAGCCAGTGTGGCATCAGTAACTGACTGTAGCCAGTGTGACATCAGTAACTGACTGTAGCCAGTGTAGCGCCAGTAGGATGCTAGTTATGTGTTCTGTAGCCAGTGTGGCGTCAGTAGGATGCTAGTTATGTGTTCTGTAGCCAGTGTGGCGTCAGTAGGACAGTGGTTATGCTTCCTGGTGAGCAGCTATACTGGGAGCTTCTCTCTCCCAGGCTCTTGGTGGGCGACATCTTAAACAAACACAAGTCATGGACGTTCCATGTTCCTTTCCATGGTGATTCCATGGTTTAGAAGTCAGTGATTGGACGGGACTGCCGGGTAAACAACACTTGTTGGACCTGGTGACCCCCCGAACTACCCCCCCCACCCACCCTCCCCACCCACCCCTTCCCAAACCGCGTGATTCCTTCATTCCGACGCAAACATTCCGCTTGGAATAACTTTGATGTTAAAGACAAAAGGAAAATGTATCCCTGGGCGCTTTGGAATTCAGCACTTCGAAACACAAAAACAACACTTCATCAGAAAGGCCGTGGAGACGCGTTGATCGGCAATATATGGGCTCATTCAAATGAGCAGCATTGTATGTGTGTGTGAGTCGGGGGAGTCGAGGGGGGAGTCGAGGGAGGAGGAAGGGGGTACAGGGATTTGTCTGGTCCCTGGCCCCTTTCTCTTTTAACATCCTCTCACCAGCGACTTTGATGTGGACAAGATGATTGAAAAACAGAGAAGCGTGTACTGGTTCAATTTGGTGGAGAATAGGGTAGTAGGAAAGAGGGGGAGGGAGGGAAGGGGAGAGGGGGGAGGGAGGGAGGGACAAGGGGGAGGGATGGAAAGGGAGAGGGGGGAGGGATGGAAAGGGAGAGGGGATGGGAGGGAGGGACAAGGGGGAGGTTTCATAGGAAAGTCAATTCACAGAGAACAGGAGAACAAAAAACAAATCACATTTCAGCTAGTGTATCAATCTGCCAGGGCTGAGAAGAGGGAGGGAGGAAAGGGGTGAAAAAGAAAGAGGAAGAGAGAGAGAGAGAGAGAGAGGGTTTTCAGATGTGAAGGGAGGGATGGATAGAGGGAGGGAGGGGATAGAGATCAGCCTGTGAGAAAGGGAGCCTCCAGTTGGCCTGCTCTTTAGAAAAGTCCTCCTCTCCCCTGCTGTGCCCCGCCCCCCTCTCTGTACAAAGCTAGGGGGGTAGCCGCCCCCCTGCGGACCCCCTGCGAGTCCTGCCTGGCCTCCATGCGCTAGGCCTCTGCTGGCAGCCTGGGTCCAGAGACCCAGCATATGGAGGGCAGGCCGAGGGGGCAGCCGGCCGTGTGGCCCTCAGCTGGGGGTCTGGGGAGGGACAGAGGTGCTGCTGACACACCCTCCTCTGGTTCTGTACTCTCTCTCTCTCTCTCTCTCTCTCTCTGTCTTTATCTCTCTTTCTTTATCTCTCTACCTCTCTCTCTCTGTCTTTATCTCTCTTTATTTATCTCTCTACCACTCTCTCTCTGTCTTTATCTCTCTCTTTCTCTCTCTACCTCTTTCTCTCTATCTTTCTTTCTCTCTCTACCTCTTTCTCTCTCTGTCTTTCTCTCTCTACCTCTTTCTCTCTGTCTCTCTCTCAGTCTTTCTCTCTCACTCTCTCTACCTCTCTCTCCCTCACATACACACACACACTCACAGTCCTATTCTCTCTCTCTCTCTCTCTCTCTCTCTGCCTCTCTCTTTCTACCTCTCTCTTTCTCTCTCTCTCTCTCTTACACACACTCACACTGTCATATTCCCTCTCTATGTCACTTTCTCCCTCTCTTTTTCTCTTTCACACGCACGCACACACACACACACACTGACACGGCCACTTAAAGAGCTAGGGTTCCATGATTCCCAAGAGTGCTTGAGTCAGAAGACAACAGATCCAACTTCCTCATTGTAAAACTCCTCTGTGTCTATGTGTATCTGTTCTCCTGTGAACTGAGTGGACCTTTCGGACCGCACCTTCGCCGTCTCTGGAGCGTCTCTGGAGCGTGGACAATCTGTCTTCCTGCACTGACAGGGTGTCCTGGCTGAGAACAGAGAAACGGTATTTCTCTCCATGCTTCGAGATCGTATCGTTCTCGAACACCTCACATTGAGAATATGTCTGGCTCAAAACATTGAATCCATCTATGTTTTTAGACGGTATCTGCCTTCACGCATTAAGAACATGTCTGTCACAAATGTTGAGGACAGATAACGCAGTCTGTGAACTAGAACATCCAATGTCTCCAGACTTTGAGAACGAGTAGCCCTCAGAACATTAGAATGTGTCTGCTTCAGAACATTGAGAACGTGTACACTTCAGAACATTAGAACGTGCACACTTCAGAACATTAGAACGTGTACACTTCAGAACATTAGAATGTATCTGCTTCAGAACGTTGAGAACGTGTACACTTCAGAACATTAGAATGTGTCTGCTTCAGAACCTTGAGAACGTGTACACTTCAGAACATTAGAACGTGTACACTTCAGAACATTAGAATGTGTCTGCTTCAGAACGTTGAGAACGGAGGCCCTGTCTCTGTTCTGACACAGAGAACCATCTATCTCCATACAAGGCCTTGAGCTGAAACACTCACGGAACCTGAAGCAACTTGATGAGTGTTCAATTGAATTAACAGTTCATTATTAATCCTTAAACTCCAAGAGTCAGACGTCACACAGAACCTAGGAGCGACAGCCTCAATCAACCAATCTATGGTGATTTATACTTCACACTTCAAAAACCAGGTTTATCAAAGCGCTGCACAATATATACGTCAAGGCGCAGAATGACCAGAATCAACGCATTTACAGAGAAAAAAAGGTGAAGGAATGTTAAAAGCCAAGGAGAATAGACAAGTTTTCAGTGGAGTTTTATACGCCTCTGTTGTCCGAATTGGATAGGGGCTTTGGTTGCTACCCTACTCTCAACCTCTCGATTGTGACATGAACTAATGTTGACTCACTGCAGGAATATGTAGCCATTCTGATGCTAATGGCCTTCCTAAATCTCCTCTTTACCCACTGAAGCCTTTACACAGCGACACTCTACCGAGCCGGGTGTAGGAGAGAGAGAGAGGGGGGAGGGAGGGGGAGGGAGGGATGGATGGGAGGGGGAGGGGAGGGATGGAGGAGGGCAGGGTGAGATAAAGAGGGAGGGGAAAATGGGAGAAAGGAAGAGTTGTGTTAAAGAGCACTTGTTCACTTTTGATGGCTGCGAGTGATGCTGTCTCTGTCCGGCAGGAAGTCAGTTGTGCATCCAGCAACTGACTTCCTGCCGTCACACGCACGCGGACGGAAAAACACGCAACCATGAAAGTAACAATCGGTTACCGCGGTGATTCTGTTAGCTTCTGTTAGCTTCTGTTAGCTTCTGTTAGCCGTCTCGATTTCATCAAAGGGTTTCACATCAATCCAAACAAAAACAAGTTTAATTACTACGATGTAGAAATTAAGCAGATTAAGTAAGCAATAGAGTAGAAGATATTCCGTGTTTTAATATATCAAGATTAAGATTAATCTTGGGATGTGAGGTTGTGATTTAAAAGAGGAGCTCTCTCACGTTGTGATTGTGGGTGGAAGCAAATTCCTGGCGGGCATTGCCCCTCGGGAGGAGGGAGTGGTAGAGAAGGGTCAGTACTGGGTGGGGGTGAGGGGGTGAAGGGGTGAGGGGGTGAGGGGGGTGAACCTTGAAGCCTGGAGGGACCCTAGCTGGCCGGCTTGGACCGCACAATACAGTGAAGGAGAAAGAGCAGGTGGTCATTAAAACCGCTGTAATCCCTTCAATGAATAGCTCAGGCCTTCTCTCACCCTGTGGGCCCTGACCAGGCCCAGGAGGAGGGAGAGGGGGAGAGAGAGGGGGAGGGGGGGCGAGAGAGAGAGAGGGAGGGTGAGAGAGATTAAGATAGAGGGAGGGAAGGAGGGAGGGGGAGGGAGCGAGAGGGAGGGCGAGAGAAAGAGGGAGGGCGAGAGATTAAGATAGAGGGAGGGAAGGGGGAGGGAGAGAGAGAAGGTGAGGGGAGGGAGAGAGAGAGAGAAGAGGGGAGGGAGAGAGAGAGAGGGGGGAGAGAGAGAGAGAGAAGAGGGGGGGGGGGAGAGAGAGAGTCACAGAGAAATAGAGGCAAAAAAGAAGCCGATAGGAGAGAAGAGAGGAAGAGATTAAAAAAAGTGAAAAAAGACAGGGCGAGAGAGAGAAAGAGGGAGGAGGTAGGGCAGGCGTAGGAGGGGAAGGAGGGTTAGAAGGAGGGAGAGAGAGGGGGAGGAGGAGGGGGAGGGGTGGGGGTGAGGAGGAGAAGGAGGAGGCCACCTGAGACTGGAAAGAACTGGACATGGAGACGGAAGGGTAGGTGGTGGCGATGGAGGGAGAGGGGTAGGAGGAGGGTAATGTGGGGTAGGTGGGGGGTAAGACGGGGGTAGAGGAGGGTAGGAGGAGGGTAGGTGGGGGGTAAGACGGGGGTAGGAGGAGGGTTTAGCGATCCTTGGTGTTTGATGCTCAGGCGATGAGGTTCTTTAGCCCGCGCTCCGCGGGCCGGGCCTTCAGAACGGATGTGTTAGCAGTTTCAAGCTCAATGGAGGGAGAAATCCGCACAAAGGGAGGTGTACAAATATTGTGGGAAATCCGTCCTCTCTTTAATATTTCATGAAGGCCCACAATCTATTCATGGGCCTTCGTTCCTTTGGAGGGGCCCACACTGTGTGTCACTCTGTCTGCTCAATGGGCAGCTCTTAATTGAGTGCCCGCTCATTCTTCCTCCCCCTGGTAGATTGTTCCCCCAGTGAAAAGCTCCAGGCTCCCCATCCTCCTCCTCTCACTCCCTGAGAGCCCAGGAAGGAATGGAGGGCCAGGCCTGCTGGTGGTGCGGGTTGCGGCAGGGAGGTGGAGGGAGTGAGAGGGAGAGAGGAGGGAGGGAGGGAGATGAGAGGGAGGGAGGGAGGAGGAGGAGAGGGAAAGAGGGAGGGAGGGAGAGAGGAGAGAGGGTAGGGGGAGATGAGAGGGAGAGAGGGGGAGATGAGAGAGAGGGAGAGCGGGAAGGAGGGAGATGAGAGGAGGGGGAGGGTCTGAGAGCGGGAGGGAGGGAGATGAGAGGGAAAGAGGAAAGGCAGGGAGAGAGTGAGATGAAGAGGAGGAGGGGAGGGAGGGAGGAAGATGAGAGGGAAAGAGGGAGGGAGAGAGTGAGATGAGAGTGAGAGAGGGAGGGAGGAGTGGGAGAGAATGAGGGAAGAAGGGAGGGATAGAGAAGTGAGAGAGAGTGAGAAGGGAGGGAGGTAGGTGGAGGGGTGCTGTGTAGGATGTGAGGTGGAAGTAAGATCAGATATGATAATAGTGATGGTGACTGTGGGGGTAACCCTCACTACTAAGGTGGAGTAGGATCAGATATGATAATAGTGATGGTGACTGTGGGGGTAACCCTCACTACTAAGGTGGAGTAGGATCAGATATGATAATAGTGATGGTGACTGTGAGGGTAACCCTCACTACTAAGGTGGAGTAGGATCAGATATGATAATAGTGATGGTGACTGTGAGGGTAACCCTCACTACTAAGGTGGAGTAGGATCAGATATGATAATAGTGATGGTGACTGTGGGGGTAACCCTCACTACTAAGGTGGAGTAGGATCAGATATGATAATAGTGATGGTGACTGTGGGGGGAACCCTCACTACTAAGGTGGAGTAGGATCAGATATGATAATAGTGATGGTGACTGTGAGGGTAACCCTCACTACTAAGGTGGAGTAGGATCAGATATGATAATAGTGATGGTGACTGTGGGGGTAACCCTCACTACTAAGGTGGAGTAGGATCAGATATGATAATAGTGATGGTGACTGTGGGGGTAACCCTCACTACTAAGGTGGAGTAGGATCAGATATGATAATAGTGATGGTGACTGTGAGGGTAACCCTCACTACTAAGGTGGAGTAGGATCAGATATGATAATAGTGATGGTGACTGTGGGGGGAACCCTCACTACTAAGGTGGAGTAGGATCAGATATGATAATAGTGATGGTGACTGTGGGGGTAACCCTCACTACTAAGGGGGAGTAGGATCAGATATGATAATAGTGATGGTGACTGTGAGGGTAACCCTCACTACTAAGGTGGAGTAGGATCAGATATGATAATAGTGATGGTGACTGTGGGGGTAACCCTCACTACTAAGGTGGAGTAGGATCAGATATGATAATAGTGATGGTGACTGTGAGGGTAACCCTCACTACTAAGGTGGAGTAGGATCAGATATGATAATAGTGATGGTGACTGTGGGGGGAACCCTCACTACTAAGGTGGAGTAGGATCAGATATGATAATAGTGATGGTGACTGTGAGGGTAACCCTCACTACTAAGGTGGAGTAGGATCAGATATGATAATAGTGATGGTGACTGTGGGGGTAACCCTCACTACTAAGGTGGAGTAGGGGGGGGAGGACAACACTCTGTGGGACGACGATTGTGTCTATGTGTGTGTTTAAGATGTGTCTATGTGTGTGTTCATCAGTGTGACTATGGGACTGGAAATGTGTGTGTGTGTTTACATACACTAACAGGCAAACGTTTGGACACATTGTCCCATTAATGTGAATGGGAGGGTGTGTGTGTGTGAGGAAGGGTGTGTGTGTTGTGTGGAGGAGTGTGTGTGTCTGTGAGGAGAGAGTGAGGAATGTGTGTGTGTGAGGAGTGTGTGTGTGTCAGGAGTGTGTGTGTCGCTGAATGATCGGACGACGAACCAACAATGCGTGTGAGGAGTGTGTGTGTGTTTGATAGGAGAGGAGTGTGTGTGTGGGGCAGTCCAGTAAACCTCTAAGAGGTGATGCCCCTGGGCACTGAAAGAGAAGAGCAGTGCCATGTTGCAGGAGGCTGCTGCTGTGACTGACCAGCTGCCTTGTGTCAGTCTGGGTTCTACAGTCTTCCCTCTCTTCTCCTCTTGCCTCCTTTCTCCCTCTTCTCTTTCCCTCTTTTCTCCTTCTCTCTTCCCTTCCCTCCCCTCCCCTCTCTTTTCCTTCCTTCCCTCCCCTCCCCTCCCCTCCCCTCTCTTTTCCTCCTTCCTTCCCCTTCCTTCCTTCCTTCCTTCCTTCTTCTCCCCCCCTTCCTTTTTCCCTTCCTTCCTCCTTCTGCTCTCTTTTCCTTCCTTCCTTCCCTCCTCCCCTCGCTTTTCTCTCACTTCATTCCCTCCCTCCCCTCTGTTTCCTCCCTCTCCTTCGTCATCGCGTGCCAGTTTTGACCGCTTCATCTTAGCCTGGCGTCGAGCCCTGTGCTGCCCTGCGTTCCCCTGCTCTCCCCTGGGGCCTCCAGCTGCAGGCCCAGGGCCCCGGGCCCCAGGCTCCTGATCCCTGATTAAAGGTCATCCTGGTCCCTCTAAGGGCCTGTAAGCTCCAGCAAGCCCAGCCCGCTACTGGAGAGCACCCATTTCTCTCTCTTCTCCCTCCCTCCCTCCCTTTCTCCCCTCCCTCATCTCTCTCTCCCCTCTCCCTCCTTCTCCCTCCCTTTTCATCCCTCCCCCTTCCCCCCATCTCCCTCCCTCCTCCCTCCCTCTCTCTCCCCTCGTCCCTCTCTCTCCACCCCAGTGTAAATTAAAGGATTGTATGGACCCCTCACCCTCTATCACACTCCATCTCTCTCCCACCCTCCCTCCCCCTCCCTTCTCCCTCCCCTCTCCCTCTCTTTTTCCTCCTCCCTCCCCTCCTCCCCTCCCCTCTTCCTCTCTTTTCCCTCTCTCTTTCTCTTTCTTTTTCTCTGTCTTTCTCTTTCTTGCTCTCCCTCCCTCCCTCTCTCCCTCCCCTCTCCCTCCCCCTCCCTCCTCCCTCCCTTCTCCCTCCCTGATGTGTGTCCAACAGGCTTAGTCCGGCTCATGAAGACCAGAGGCGCCCTGGCGAGAGGACAATCCTCTACAACCACTCAGACCAACCGGACTTCTCACCCCCTCCCTGACCCACTCCCCTCACCCCCCTCTCCTTGCCTTCAATGCACTCTCCTGCACTCTCCTGCACCCTCCTACACCCTCCTACACCCCTCCTTCACCTCCCCTTGCCCTCCCTGGCCCTGTCCCTTCCCCTCTTCTCTTGCCAACCCCCCCCACCTCCCCTCTGTCCCCCAGCACCAGGGCCCCTTCAGCAGCATGCTCTGCGCCCAGTTGGACCCCCCCCACCCCCCGTCCCCTGTCCCCCTCCCTGCTCCGGCTCTGCACTGGGCAGACGCATGCTAAATGGATTCCACAGAGGAAGAGATTTAAGGCTTTCATAGCTCTCTGGTTTGTTCCAGCCCGCTGGGTGTCAGGAAGCCTCCAAGGCCAGAAGGCTTTGAAGGATTGTTCTCTGGGTTGGTAGATTCCTTCGTCTGGCTCTGTTTTCCTGCCTGTGACTCGCACTGATCTGCAGGTTAGATCTCTTATCGGTGAAGGGGATCGGATAATGATTTGATTCCCACTTTATGATATGATTTCGCAGTTTACTCGGAGGGAGAGATTTCGAGGTGATGTTTGGATTCTAACGACCTGAATAGAAGGAAATAACCCTGAGCCCTGTTAGGCCAGCCTGCCTGACCTTTGACCCCAGAGCCTAACCTTCCTAAGCAGGCCACTCAACAAACTTCTTCAACTTTCTTTCATTGTTCCAATACTTGCAAACGAGCGCGGATAAAACAAACGTGTTTTCCATATTTAGTGAAAAAACAAGAATAAAAAAAGAAACACCCAAGACTAACCAAGACTGAAAGTTTTGAGCCGTGTAATATCATCATCGCTATGAGGTCCCCTGTTTCCTGTTGTCCTCAATCACGTTGACCAGTAGACACGCTGGACACGCCAAGGTTTGGCCGACTGAACTCATTACTCATAACGATGAGAGATTAGAGGGAATCTAGCCAATCATAATGATGAGAGATTAGAGGGAATCTAGCCAATCATAACGATGAGAGATCTGAGGGAATCTAGCCAATCATAACGATGAGAGATCTGAGGGAATCTAGCCAATCATAACGATGAGAGATCTGAGGGAATCTAGCCAATCATAACGATGGGAGATTCGAGGGAATCTAGCCAATAATGCATACAAGATGCATCTCCAAGAATACATTTGAAATCTGTCATTGTTTTTTGTATGACATTGTCGTCTGTATGACACACACTTGCAGAAGGTGCGTAAATAACTTGTTTTCACAACAGATTGACATTTCTTTTAGTAATTTAAGGAGCTATCGTTCACTCTTAGCCAACCAATTTGGTTTTGTTGCTATTGGTGACAGCTACATGCATTCTCTGGTGACATAACTACACTGTCCAAACCTTCACCTTCTTAAACCGAGATACAACCTAAAACCTTCCAAAGACCTTTTCCCCACCCCCCCCCACACACAAACACACAGTCACCATGGTCACCATTCACACATTCTGGAACACTCTGACCCGGGGGATTCCGGAACAAGCCTCCGGAACCCAGCGAGGAGCAGAATGGAGGGAGAAGGGGACAGGAAGGAGAAGAGAGGAAGGGTCGAGAGGAGGGTGGAGAGGAGGGACAGGTAGGACAGGAGGGAGAGGAGGGACAGGAAGAAGGGGACAGGAGGGGAGAGGAGGGGAGGGAGGGGAGAGAGGGGAGAGGAGGGGAGAGGGAGGGGAGAGGAGGGGAGAGGATGTTAGAAACCAGGGATGATGGATGGTGGTGGTAATATGATTGCACCTTGGTTGTTAACTTAACAAGTAGATGATTAATCCTGGGAGTTAATCCCTGGCGACTCATGCAGGCTGCGGGGGAGGAAGTAGTTCCGGCAGCTTAATCCATGCTGGGCCCTGGTCCTGGCATGGGACCACACCACTCCGCCCTGGCCTTTGTTGCGAGCAGGTCTTGGCACCAGAAGTGCTGCTGGAGACATCGGTTGGCACGTGATTGGGTAAGAAGCCCCCTCAAGCCTGAGAGAGGGAGGGAAGAGAGAGGAGAGAGAGAGAGGAGGGAGAGGCGAAGTGAGCGAGAGAGAGAGCAGAGGGAGGGAGAAGATAGAGAGAGAGAGAGAGGAGAGAGAGAGGAGAGCAGGGAGAAGGAGGGAGAGAGAGAGAGAGAGGAGAGTGTGTGAATGGAGGAGGTAGGAGTAAGTGTGTAAGTTTTGCACCTGTTTAAACTGTGAACCCTCACAACAGCAGCAGCAGTGGAAGGTTCTCCTTTCGCGTCATCTGGAAAGGTTCCTCCTTTTCTCCTTGGAAAGGTTCCCCCTTTCTCCTTGAAGGCTTCACGCCAGTTTGTCCACCCAGATTGAAACTCATCAGTCTCATTGTCCTCCCTCACAGGGTACAGTATCACAACACATGTTCCCAAAACCTCTGCCTTTGTGCATCAACAAGTCACTGGCTCAACTTAAATCCTCTGTCCTGCCCGGGGCCCCCTGGGGGGCCTATACTATCAGTCACATACTCGCTGTGTTCATAGGTGTCGCAGCATACCGAGAAGCATCTTTCTCAAACAAAGAAATAAATCTATATTTTCTATAAGATATATTACACCCCTCCTTTTTCTTTGATTTGACGCTGCGTTGTCATCCTATAGGGGGACCAAACCGTGGGGTTGTGTAGGCAAGGGATTGTGCGATCTCATCTGTTCCACAAGATAGACATTAGCGAGTAAAGTGCCGGCACACCCACAAGGCATCCTAGTAACTCTACTCTCCTGGGCGGGGTCACGCAGAGCCATTTGCCCTCGTAATAGGGACAGAAGGTCCTTTCGCTCTTCATTTAAACCCTTTGTG
>BROE01000021.1:2321725-2369682 GCA_036571765.1 Plecoglossus altivelis | reverse complement strand
TGATGGTGACTGTGGGGGTAACCCTCACTACTAAGGTGGAGTAGGATCAGATATGATAATAGTGATGGTGACTGTGGGGGTAACCCTCACTACTAAGGTGGAGTAGGATCAGATATGATAATAGTGATGGTGACTGTGGGGGTAACCCTCACTACTAAGGTGGAGTAGGATCAGATATGATAATAGTGATGGTGACTGTGGGGGTAACCCTCACTACTAAGGTGGAGTAGGATCAGATATGATAATAGTGATGGTGACTGTGGGGGTAACCCTCACTACTAAGGTGGAGTAGGATCAGATATGATAATAGTGATGGTGACTGTGAGGGTAACCCTCACTACTAAGGTGGAGTAGGATCAGATATGATAATAGTGATGGTGACTGTGGGGGTAACCCTCACTACTAAGGGGGAGTAGGATCAGATATGATAATAGTGATGGTGACTGTGGGGGTAACCCTCACTACTAAGGGGGAGTAGGATCAGATATGATAATAGTGATGGTGACTGTGGGGGTAACCCTCACTACTAAGGGGGAGTAGGATCAGATATGATAATAGTGATGGTGACTGTGGGGGTAACCCTCACTACTAAGGGGGAGTAGGATCAGATATGATAATAGTGATGGTGACTGTGGGGGTAACCCTCACTACTAAGGGGGAGTAGGATCAGATATGATAATAGTGATGGTGACTGTGGGGGTAACCCTCACTACTAAGGTGGAGTAGGATCAGATATGATAATAGTGATGGTGACTGTGGGGGTAACCCTCACTACTAAGGGGGAGTAGGATCAGATATGATAATAGTGATGGTGACTGTGGGGGTAACCCTCACTACTAAGGTGGAGTAGGGGGGGGAGGACAACACTCTGTGGGACGACGATTGTGTCTATGTGTGTGCGTGAGAAGTGTGTGTGTGTGTGAGGATGGTGTCAGGAGTGTGTATGTGAGGAGCGTGTGTCCAAGGAGTGTGTGGAGAGTATGTGTGTGTTGGTGGGGGAGTGTGTTGAGGGTGTGTGTGTGTGTGAGGAGTGTGTGTGTGTGTGGTGTGAGGTGTGTGTGTCTGTTGAGGAGAGTGAGAGTGTGTGTGTGAGGAGTGTGTGTGTGTCAGGAGTGTGTGTGTGTGAGGAGTTGTGTGTGTGTGTGTAGGAGAGGATGTGTGTGTGGGGAGGTCAGTAAACTCTAAGAGGTGACCCTGGCATGAGGGAAAGAGAAGAGCAGTGCCATGTTGCAGGAGGCTGCTGCTGTGACTGACCAGCTGCTTGTGTCAGTCTGAGGGTTCTACAGTTCTCCTCCTCTCTTCTCCTTCCCTTTCTCCCTCCTTCTCTCATACTTTTCTCTTCCTTCTTCCTCCTCCTCTCTTTTCTTTTCCTCCCCTCCCCTCCCTCCCCTCTCTTTTCCTTCTTCCTTGCCTTCCTCTTCCTTCCTTCTTCCTTCGTCCTCCCTGGCTCTTTTCTTCTTCTTCCTTCCTTCGTCCCTCCTCTCTTTTCCTTCCTTCCTTCCTCCCCTTCCCCCTCGTCTTTTCTTCTTCTTCCTCCCTCCCCTGTTTCTCCCTCTCTTCGTCATCGCGTGCGCAGTTTTGACCGTTAATCTTAGCGGCGTCGAGCCTGTGCTGCCTGGCGTTCCCCCTTGCTCTCTGCCTCCAGCTGCAGGCCCGCCGGGCCCAGGCTCTGATCCCTGATAATGGTCATTCTCTGGTCCTAAGGCCTGTAAGGCTCCAGCAAGCCAGCTCCGCTCCTGGAGAGCACCATTTTCTCTCTTCTCCTCTCCTTTCTCCCTCCCTTTCTCTCTCCTCTCTCCTCTCTTCCCTCCTTCTCCTCCTCCCTCTCCCTCCCTGCCTCGGGTGATCCCCTCTCTCTCCCTCTCTCTCTTCTTTCTCCCTCTCCCTCCTCCTCTCCTCCCCCTCCCTTTCCCTCCCCTCTCCCTCTTTCTTTCCTCCTCCTCCCTCCTCCTCCCTCTTTCTCTTTTCCCTTCTTTTTCCCTCTCTTCTTGTCTCCTCCTCCCTCTCTCCTCCCTCTCCCTCCTCCCTCTCCTCCCTCTCCCCTCCTGATGCGTGTGTCCAACAGGCTTAGTCCGGCTCATGAAGACCAGAGGCGCCCTGGCGAGAGGACAATCCTCTACAACCACTCAGACCAACCGGACTTTTCTTCACCCTCCCTGCAATCCGCCTCACCCCCCTCTCTCTTGCTCTCAGTGCCTTCCTGCCTTCCGCACCTCTCCTTGCCTCTCCTCCCCTCTCCTGCCCTCTCCCTTGCCTTCCTCCCCTTCCTTGCCTTTCTCTTGCACCTCCCTTGCCTCCCCTCTGTCCCCCAGCACCAGGGCCCCTTCAGCAGCATGCTCTGCGCCCAGTTGGACCCCCACCCCCGTCCCCCTGTCGCCTCCCTGCTCCGGGCTCTGCTCTGGGGGCAGACGCATGCTAAATGGATTCCACAGAGGAAGAGATTTAAGGCTTTCATAGCTCTCTGGTTTGTTCCAGCCCGCTGGGTGTCAGGAAGCCTCCAAGGCCAGAAGGCTTTGAAGGATTGTTCTCTGGGTTGGTAGATTCCTTCGTCTGGCTCTGTTTTCCTGCCTGTGACTCGCACTGATCTGCAGGTTAGATCTCTTATCGGTGAAGGGGATCGGATAATGATTTGATTCCCACTTTATGATATGATTTCGCAGTTTACTCGGAGGGAGAGATTTCGAGGTGATGTTTGGATTCTAACGACCTGAATAGAAGGAAATAACCCTGAGCCCTGTTAGGCCAGCCTGCCTGACCTTTGACCCCAGAGCCTAACCTTCCTAAGCAGGCCACTCAACAAACTTCTTCAACTTTCTTTCATTGTTCCAATACTTGCAAACGAGCGCGGATAAAACAAACGTGTTTTCCATATTTAGTGAAAAAACAAGAATAAAAAAAGAAACACCCAAGACTAACCAAGACTGAAAGTTTTGAGCCGTGTAATATCATCATCGCTATGAGGTCCCCTGTTTCCTGTTGTCCTCAATCACGTTGACCAGTAGACACGCTGGACACGCCAAGGTTTGGCCGACTGAACTCATTACTCATAACGATGAGAGATTAGAGGGAATCTAGCCAATCATAACGATGAGAGATCTGAGGGAATCTAGCCAATCATAATGATGAGAGATCTGAGGGAATCTAGCCAATCATAATGATGAGAGATCTGAGGGAATCTAGCCAATCATAATGATGAGAGATCTGAGGGAATCTAGCCAATCATAATGATGAGAGATCTGAGGGAATCTAGCCAATCATAATGATGAGAGATCTGAGGGAATCTAGCCAATCATAATGATGAGAGATCTGAGGGAATCTAGCCAATCATAACGATGGGAGATTCGAGGGAATCTAGCCAATAATGCATACAAGATGCATCTCCAAGAATACATTTGAAATCTGTCATTGTTTTTTGTATGACATTGTCGTCTGTATGACACACACTTGCAGAAGGTGCGTAAATAACTTGTTTTCACAACAGATTGACATTTCTTTTAGTAATTTAAGGAGCTATCGTTCACTCTTAGCCAACCAATTTGGTTTTGTTGCTATTGGTGACAGCTACATGCATTCTCTGGTGACATAACTACACTGTCCAAACCTTCACCTTCTTAAACCGAGATACAACCTAAAACCTTCCAAAGACCTCCTCCCCCCCCCCCCAACACACAGTCACCATGGTACATTCACACATTCTGGAACACTCTGACCCGGGGGATTCCGGAACAAGCCTCCGGAACCCAGCGAGGAGCAGAATGGAGGGGAAGAGGGGACAGGAGGGGAGAGGAGGGGAGAAGGAGGGGAGAGGAGGGGACGGAGGGACAGGAAGGGGAGAGGAGGGAAGGAGGGGACAGGAGGGGAGAGGAGGGGAGAGGAGGGGGAGGGGGAAAGAGAGGGGAAGAGATAGGGAGAGAGGGAGAGGAGGGAGAGGAGTAAGAAACCAGGATGGATGGTGGTGGTAATATGATTGCACCTTGGTTGTTAACTTAACAAGTAGATGATTAATCCTGGGAGTTAATCCCTGGCGACTCATGCAGGCTGCGGGGGAGGAAGTAGTTCCGGCAGCTTAATCCATGCTGGGCCCTGGTCCTGGCATGGGACCACACCACTCCGCCCTGGCCTTTGTTGCGAGCAGGTCTTGGCACCAGAAGTGCTGCTGGAGACATCGGTTGGCACGTGATTGGTAGAGGCCTCAAGCTGAGAGGAAGGAGGGAGGAGAGAGAGGAGAGAGAGGGAGGGAGGGAGGGAGCGAGAGAGAGGAGAGGGGAGGAGAGAGATAGAGAGAGGAGAAGAGAGGGAGAGAGAGAGGGAGGGAGAGAGAGGGGAAGAGGAGAGAGAGAGAGTGTGTAATGTGAGAAGTAGGCGTAGTGTGTAAGGTTTTGCACCTGTTAAGAACTGTGAGAAACCCTCAAACAGGGCAATGCAGTGGAAAGGTTCCTCCTTTTCTCCTTGGAAAGGTTCCCCCTTTCTCCTTGAAGGCTTCACGCCAGTTTGTCCACCCAGATTGAAACTCATCAGTCTCATTGTCCTCCCTCACAGGGTACAGTATCACAACACATGTTCCCAAAACCTCTGCCTTTGTGCATCAACAAGTCACTGGCTCAACTTAAATCCTCTGTCCTGCCCGGGGCCCCCTGGGGGGCCTATAAATTAATTCTGTTAAGTGGCAGCATTCCAAGCTTCTTTCTAAAAAAATATTTATACCCTTCTTATTGGCTAGGGAGTCACTTAGACAAACCCGGTGGAGGTTCATCTCATCTGTTCCAGAAGCAGGAAAAGAACCCGAACTAGAGTGTGCGGCCAATGAAGAAAGGAGGCATGGGCTGAACTTCATACTCAACTTCCTCATGACCTGGACCTCTGATCGCCAGGACTTCACCGCAGAAGCCCCTTTTGTCCCTTTCGGGGTGGTAATAGGGACAGAAGGGTCCTTTCGCTCTTCATTTAACCTTTTGGGGGGGCCACGGCTTTCATTCTGTGCCTCCGTAAAGGCCCTCAGTCCCAGCCCAGTGTCCTCCTGGACCTACCCTTCCAAACCCGAGCACCAGGCTCTTTGAAAGCTGGAGAAAAGCTGGAGTGTGCTTGCCCTGCCGGAGACAAAGCCCAAGCCAGTGACCCCTGACCTCTGGGACACAGGTCTTTCTTCCTGGATCAGCTACGGAAGGTTATTGGCCTCGCAGCTCGGCAACAGAATAAACACTTGTTAAAGAGGTGATTCTTCTTCTGTGGCGGCTTCGACCCTTCAGCCTCCTTTTCTGTTCGTCCTTCTTACTTCTTCTGTGGTTTTTTGGAGGGGGAGGGGAGGGGGGGGGGGTTGTTGTTTGAGGGCCGTGCCATGGCTAAGGCAGGTCTGCTCTCTTGTTTGGGAACACAGGCAACGGTTCTACAGTCCGTCATTCTGACAGCTCTCTGTCGCTTGTCCAGAAGGGATGGGGTACGTGGTTACTGTGAGCAGCACACACACACACAAACACTCCCACACACTCACGCCACACACACGCACCTCACACACACGGACACACACCAACACACACGTACAGCACCCCACACGCACCCGCACACATGAACACACACCGCATGCACAGCACACACACCGGCACCCAGCACACAGCACCCGCATTGGAGCAAACCAACACACACACAGACTCAACACACACGACACACGCACGCACACACACAGCACCCGCACACACACCACCATGTTACACACCCAACACACACACACTCACGACACACACACACACACGTACGCCGACCCACACTCACACGCACACAACACTCACACACACCACACGCCACACTACAATACCACACACACACACACAACTCAACACAACTCAACACACTCCACACAGACACCGCACGCACACGCACCTCATACATACACCCATACGCACACACACAACACACAACACCTTAACACACAAATCCCCACAACACAGAGATGTACACACACACAGTGTGTAAAAGAGTTCCAGGCTTATCATGTGTGCTCATAGACATCTGGCTGCAATGCTTCAAGAGTTTAAATTGCACATTTCTTCATTCGGAAAGACACAGTTAGTTAACTCATTTGTTATTGAACAAAAATGTTCAATACAAAATGTTCTGTTATTGCTGTTTGGTTCCCACCAATGAATTTCATAGAAATGGGACAGAATGCTTTTGTCTAACAGGCCATGCTGTATACGCCTCATTCTCTAACAGAGTTGAAACTCTGATAAAATATTCAATGCTTCAAGTGAGTCAGAATGATTCTTTCTAACTCTATTCCGATTCCTTTGAAACATTATATCCTTTAAGTACTTCTCCCTTCTTTCAAACTCCCAAAGTTGGAGACTGAATCATCAGAATCTGAATCTGAATCAGAATCTGAATCTGCTTATGAATCTGAATCTGAATCTGATCATAATCTGAATCTGATCATAATCAGAATCTGAATCTGATCTGAATCTGAATCTGATCTGAATCTGAATCTGATCATAATCATAATCATAGAGTCTGAACTGCCAACTCTTATGCATCGGCAGTCAGATACACGCATTTGATTGGTTCCACAGCGTGTGTAACCAATTAAATACGTGTATCTCACTGCCATTGAGTGAGAATTGGCTGCTTCGTAGAGCACCATAGCTGTTAGCAGTCAAGCCCCCCCCATCCCTCCAGCCCCACTGGTTGTGGTTGTCGAGGTGCGAGTGGGCGTCCATTGCCGTACGATGCTGAGTTTGCCCCATAACAACAACTCCAGCCAAAGGGCGCCAACGTCCTTGTGGTCGGCGGAAGCTATGGCGTGTCGAGAGGGAAGGGGAGAAGATGAGGGGGAGGGGTGGGGAAGACAGGAGAGGGGGAGGAAAAAGAAGGAGAGGGAGTGAGAGAGCGGAAGGAGGGAGGGGGAGGAAGAAGAGGGAGGAAAGTTGAAACGGAGGAGGAGCAGTGGTAGCGAAGAGGGAGGAGAGGGGAGGAAGGCAGGAGAGGAGAATAGAGGGTGAGGAGAGGAAAGTGGTAGTCAAGGGCAGAGGAGAGAGGGAGGAGAGGGGGAAGTAGAAGGGGGACGAGAGGGGAGGACGAGAGGGAGGAGACGGGGGGAGGAGGAGAAGGGGGAGGAGAGGGGAGGACGAGAGGAGGGAGGAGGAGATGGAGACAGGGGTGGAGGGGGGAAGGAGAAGGGGGAGGAGAGGGCGGACGAGAGGAGGGAGGAGGAGATGGAGACAGGGGTTGGAGGGGGAAGGAAAAGGGGAGGAGCAGGGAGGGAGGAGGAGAAGGGCGGAGAGGGAAGGGGCCGAGAGAAGGGGGAGGAAG
Source organism: Plecoglossus altivelis (assembly GCA_036571765.1). NCBI lineage: Eukaryota > Metazoa > Chordata > Actinopteri > Osmeriformes > Plecoglossidae > Plecoglossus > Plecoglossus altivelis. The sequence continues at coordinate 2,362,383 of BROE01000021.1, read as the reverse complement.
GGAGGGGACGGAGGAGAAGGGGGAGGAGAGGGACGCTGGGGGAGGAGACCTCTGAAGCTGCTGCCTCTCTCAGGGGACACAGGTTCATTGTCCCCTGGCCTGCCCTCCATCCCACTTAATGGTGAAGAACAGCATTGTACAGTATTGTAAACTGCTCTCTGTCCCCCTCAGCTCTCAATCAGCAGCCCCTCTCTCTCTCTCTCTCTCTTCTCTCTTCCTCTCTTCTCCGCCTCTCCCTCCCTCTCTCTCTCTCTCTTCTCTCCTCTCCCTCTCTCTCTCCTCTCTCTCTACTACTCTCTCTCCTCATCTTCTCTCTCTCTCTCTCGATCTCTCCTCTCCCTCTCCTCTCCCTCCCTCCTCCTCCCTCCTTCTTCCCCTCTTCTTCTCCTCTCCTATCCTCTCTCTTTCTCCTTCCCTCCCTTTTCTCACTCGTCTCTCTTCCTCTCTCTCCTTCTCCTGCTCTCCTCTCTCTCTCTCTCCCTCATCTCTGCTCTTCCCTCTCCTCTCTCTCTCTCCTCTCCTTCTCTCTCTCTCTCTCTCTCCTCTCCTCTCCTCTCCTCTCTTCTCTCCCTTCCCTCCTCTCTTCTTCTCCCTCTCTCTCTTCTCACCTGTCCCCTATTCCGGGTCTTCCCTCGTTCTTCTCCCTCTCCTCTCCCTCTCCTCTTCCCTCTCACCTCTCCTCTCCCCTTCTCCCTCTCTCTCCCTCTCCTCCTGGCTCGGCAGGGATTTTAGTGTCTTCCCTTTCATCCCTTTCTCCTGGCGTTGCCTCCCTCCGCCACTTTGCCCAGACTGCTTCAGCGTCGTTCAGCTAACCCCTACTCTCCTGAGTGATGGTCTAATTGTGGGAGAACAATTAAGCCATCTGATCCCCCCCCTCCCTTCTCTCCTCCCCCTGGCCTCCTCTTTCTGTCTCTGGGCTTTTGTTTTAGGGTGGTGTCGCTTCAGTACAGGAAAAAAAGGGGTCAGCCCCCTATCTGTCTCTGGCTCAATGAAACATGCACCCCGTGTGGTCTTGCATCACTGAAGGCCTCACAGGAAGTGGTCCTTAAGGCCTAAATGTTGAAACTGCCTGACTCAAACCTGTTCTCAACCATTAGTCCTACACATTGTGTGTATTCACACGTGGGGTTGGAGTGTTGCAGCGTAAACAATGCAAGCAAACGTCTTCAGCTTTCCCACAACCTCTGTGTCTCTGTGTCTGTTGGACTAACAAGTTTGTCCAGATGATCGGAGATTTATTGTCTCCGGAGTAATAATCGAAGCTCTTAAAGGCCTCTCTCTTGTAGACCCCTATAAAGCTGTCTGTTTGTCTGTGTGTGGAGAGAAATACGCTCCCCTTTAATAGACAGGTGACCCAAACAGCTGGGAGACAGCTTTGGCCAAGATGGGATGTCTGGACACTTTAACCCTCGACGCCTCCTTTGTCTCTCTGATGTCACATCTGTGACCCTGTCTGCTCCCTCTCTCTCTCTCTCTCTCTCTCTAACTCTCTCTCTCTCTCTCTCACTCTCTCTCTCTCTTTCTCTCTCTCTCTCTCTCTCTTTCATTTTCTTTCCCTCCTTCTTGTCTTTGGTCATTCCATCCCAGGTCCTGAATCCTGTTTATTAAGACCCTCCTTCCACAACGACCTTTTGGTCTAATCCCGTTTTAATTTGACCGTTCTCTAGACTAATCGGAGAAGCTTTTGAAAGGGAAAGAGTTGCGATGAAGAGGGACTTTGAATGGAAGATGAAACAGTTCTCTGCTGGTTATTTCTTTGAAATAAAACATGTTTTTAAGAACATTATAAAGAACCTAAACCAATCTAAAACCTTTCTGAAAAGAGAAAGACCTTTCAGGTTCAATTATTTGTTTGTTGTTGTATTCCAAACAGCACCTTACGGAGCTGCAAATCTTGTATTTTACAGAAATTTCGTTTTAAAATTACTTAAATATCTCACAGTTGGCTAGAGACCCAGTCTAATGAATTGCTTTGAATGAAAGACAGTTAGCCACACACGCCAATTTTTTATTTTCATAATTTTGCTTTTATCACTGCATGTGGGCTGTGTTCTGCTCCCATCGGATACGTTAGCAGGCTCAGAGTTTAGCTTGGCTAACGGGGAGCTTGTTAAGCATTAGCCTGTGAATGCTAGCTGTGCAAGGCTAGCTGGCCTGTGAATACTAGCTGTGCAAGGCTAGCTGGCCTGTGAATGCTAGCTGTGCAAAGCTAGCTAGCCTGTGAACACTAGCTGCGCAAAGCTAGCTGGCGCAGGGCTCTATGGTGCTAATGAGGCCAGAGGCCGGGCCTGCCTTTCCCTCTTTGTCTCTGTCTCTCTCCCCCCCGTCATTACCTTAATGTGGCCCTCTCCCTCTTCACTCACTCTCTATCTCTCTGCCGCTTTCTTTAGGTCCCCTTAGTCAACTCAATAGGGCCTTTGCCAGTTTGGTATGAGGCACACACATGCTAATCCGCGCTGGCTGATAATGGACGTAAATGAAAATTAATTGATTCTCATTCAGGGCTCTTGTCAGCGGTCCTTGTCCTCCTTCAGTGTTTTCTTAATATGTGGACCTTGCCTCCTCAACAATTGCTGGCTAACCCTACGCCCTCGCTCGCTCTAATACATGGTAATGTACTTGCCATTGCTATGCAGGATGAATGGTGCCAAGACAGCAGGGAGAATGTATGGTCGTGACACATTGATATGTATCAGAGGGCTGTACATTCACTCCCTGACCCCTTAACACTGTAGTCTCTCTCTCCTGACTGTGGCTATGCAGATGAGAGAAACCCTGTTTGATGCATCTGCTTCTCGCTGTTGTTTGAGTTGTGTTTTCATGTTGTTTTAAGAGATCTGTAGGAAGAAGATGTTTCTGGTTGATGTTGGAGGTTGTAGTGTTGTTACTCTGTCTACATGAACTGTTGCTTGGTGATAAGTTCTGTATAACTGTCAGGACTGGACACTTCTAGTTCTGGTTATCTGCTGCACTTTGATGTGTTGTGTATCTGAGTACATTGTTTTGGACAGATGTCAGTATGAAATAACAAGTCATTTGATATAATGTTCATCCTATCAACTTGATTGCTTTGATAGTAGTGAATGACATTGACATCACAGTGAGTTCATGCCTTTATTGATCGAACACAACCGAGTTGACATAGGTTGGTTGTCACGGAGACGGGATGAGTTCAGCTTCCCTTTGAGTTGCGCTGATGCAGGTCCTGTAGTGCTCCTCTCTGCTCGTCCATCAAGATATGCAGGGTGTCCAGGCTGCTCTTAAACACCTCCTGCCAAGCAGCCAGCTGGTCGCGGTAGAACTCCTCATCCTTCTCCTCGTCCTTCTCTGCCCGCCGGCTCCGGCCGGTCGTCTCGGAGCGGGGGGGCAACGTCTGCCGGCGGTCCAGCTCCTCGCTAACCAGACGCCTGAGGGCCGCCTCCTTGTGCTGGAACATCTCAGCAGTGACTTGGTTCTGCAGCTGCAGGGACAGAAGCTGGTTCTCCACCAGGTTCTTGTCGTTCCTCAGGGTGGCCACGTCCTGTTCCAGGAGCCGCCATTTCCCCTCCAGCGCCTCGCGAGCCCTCCGCTCGTCGTCCATCCTGGCCCGGTAGGCGTCTCGCTGCAGCTTGGCGACGGAGAGCTCGGCCTGAACCCGGCAGACGTCCACCATCAGCCGCTTCACGCTGCCTCTCGCGGCCACGGCCCGGTCCGTTACCGCGGCGACGTCGTCTCTGGCGTCACCTCTCCGAAGGTCGAAGTTCGTCTCGAGGTCAACCAAGAGGTCAGAAAGAACCTGAGCGGAGAGAGTGAGACGGAGAACCTGAGAGATCCAGCTTGTTACTGGTAAGATACACAGAGGGAGGTGTGACACTACTGACACTGAAGAGGATAAAAACATCATAATAAAAACTATCAAGCTCGCCTTCATCTTGTGATCCTTCCTGGCAGACGATGACTCGGTGGCTCTCAGGGACTTGCGGTTGTCTTCCAGCTGTCGGAGGAGACGACGGTGTTTGCCCTTCCAGGTCTTCGCCGTCTTGCGGAGGAAGCGTGTCCGTTTCCTCAGCACGCTGTTCTCCTCCTCGTGGCTCCTCCACCAGGACAGGAAGACCTCCTCCTGGCTCCTGTACTGCCCCATGGCAGCGTGCGTCCTGGCCAGCTCCCGCTTGGTCGCCACCAGCTGGATCACCGTGACACCCAGCCCCACGGCCCAGACAGCAGGCTCCACCAGGACCAGGTAGGCAGGGTGCCACGGCAACGCCGATGCAGAGGTGTTCCGTAACCATAGCAACGCGGAACATGAGAAGTCCTGGATCCATGATGAGATGGAATAGGAGGTATTTACACTGAACACGGTTGTGTTCAAGACGGCAGGGGTCAACACAGTCTGGTTGGACAGGGTCGGTCTGAACATGTTTTGGTTAACCACAATGTTGTGAAACGTGGTTGGGTTCAACGTGGTTGGTGTCAGTACGGTTTGGTTCAGGGCAGCTTGGTTCAACATCGTCGTGTTGAAGACGGTCGTGTTGAAGTCGGTCGTGGTCAAGTCAGTTTGGTTCATTATGGTCTTGTTTAAGATGGTTGGGTTGAACACGCTTTGCTTGAACATGATCTCAAACAACATAGCTGGGTTCAACATTGCTGGGTTCAACACAGTTTGGTTTATCGAGGTGAAGTTGAACATTGTCACAGTCACCGGCACCATGTCAATGTCCTGGAAAGACAAAAGATTATCTTTACTTTGTGGTTGAGTTTTAATTAGCATTTCATATTGCTACCACTCAGCCTTTTGATTTAAAGGTAGTGTTCAATGATTGGCAACATTTAAACAAGATTGACTTTTGACATTTGCTTACCTCATCATACACATCTTGTTGTTCCATGTTGATGTCTGTCCAGATATCCTATATTGAGAGAAACCGTTTGGTAGGTAGCCAACTTACACTAATGTTAGCTTTATATTTCAGTTAGGGACATGCAACGATCACAACACAAACTAAACACTGACCGTTTAAAATAACCAAGCGTGTGTTTACATTTCAAACGTGATTATTGATCACTTACGTCGGTTTTAGTCGTCCGCCAGGGGTCCCGGTTAACGGCGTTGTCCACCGGGCCGTAGCACAGACATTCTGTCCAGTTAAGAACGAACCTCTCTGGACAGGGAACCAGTTCCTGCGGACATCTTTTCCGAGGAGAAAAACCGTCTCCGACGACCGGAGAAAAAGCTCCAACGCAGCTTCCTAATACCAATATGCATATTAAAACTGCTAAGTGGTCCATCGTAACATTATCAGCAGTATCAGCGAGCGAATGAACAGAATGAACATAATATTTCAGTAATATACGATTGTTTACGACATAATGACATGGAGCTTCTAATGCGTCACAATGCATTTCTGCACTTAACCTGGTACAATATTGTTGATTTATCCTGCGTGCTTGCCTGTTAAAATTTAAGTTAGTTATAAAAAAAATTACACATCACACAAGTACAGTTTATATATTTAAACATGATTTAAAAGTAGCTAAAATGAGCTAAATAAAAATGTTTGAAGTTTCATTCAAGGCCATTTGGTTTGACAGAGCGATTTCTCAGACGTCAAAAGCCGTGCATTACTTACATTTTCATCTTATTTGAACTGTTGTGGATAATCTTGCCCTTCAACTTTAGTTCTACGTTTGTTGAACCTTTGGACCCTATTTTGGAATCACGCTGAAAGCAGAACGTTAGCTTGCTAGCAAGCAAAGATGCGGCCAAATCGGTTTGTGATTCTAGCTACACGGTAGGCTGGACAGACGAGCAGAAATGTTTTTCTCCCTTTCCCCTTCGTTAAGAGTTTAACTCAACGTGACTTAAAGAACTCAAAAGTCAGATTTAAGTTTACTCTTGCTATATTCTTGCAAACTCCGTTTTTGCGGTGTGATTTTACGGAGGCCTGCGGTTCTTCAACGTTCCACCCGAGTTTGACAAAAGAACCAACGTCTTCCGGCCTGTGTTCTAGTTTCCGATAGCTAGCTAGGCGTTAGCTTAAAGAATAAATCAACACGCGATGTAATTAATAGCTAAGATACATTTGGCGCAGACTAGTGTTCCTTGTAAGTCATCCTATACTATAGGTACTATCATGTTAGGAATCTGTGTACGTGTGATGAGTCGATTCTTTCGCCCTACCGGACCCGGAAGTAACAGGTGTGTTGCTTCGGACTCGAGAACTTGCAGTGAAGTTAGTAAGCAAAACAATCTAAGGCTCGATGAAGGTTTTGATCATTTCAAGCGATAGCCACTACGGCCACATATCCATGAATCTGTAAGCAGGTCTAAGTTACGTGTCTCAACCTCGCCTACTTTAATACATGGTAATGTACTTGCCATTGCTATGCAGGATGAATGGTGCCAAGACAGCAGGGAGAATGTATGGTCGTGACACATTGATATGTATCAGAGGGCTGTACATTCACTCCCTGACCCCTTAACACTATAGTCCCTCTCTCCTGACTGTGGCTATGCAGATGAGAGAAACCCTGTTTGATGCATCTGCTTCTCGCTGTTGTTTGAGTTTTGTTTTAATGTTGTTTTTTAGGAGATCTGGAGGAAGAAGATGTTTCTGGTTGATGTTGGAGGTTGTAGTGTTGTTACTCTGTCTACATGAACTGTTGCTTGGTGATAAGTTCTGTATAACTGTCAGGACTGGACACTTCTAGTTCTGGTTATCTGCTGCAATTTGATGTGTTGTGTATCTGAGTACATTGTTTTGGTCATAGCTTCGCTAAATTAATAATTATAACAACGTAGATGTCAGTATGAAATAACAAGTAATTTGATATAATGTTCATCCTATCAACTTGCTTGCTTTGAAAGTAGCGAATGACATTGACATGACAGTGATTTCATGCCTTTATTGATCGAACACAACCGAGTTGACATAGGTTGGTTGTCACGGAGACGGGATGAGTTCAGCTTCCCTTTGAGTTGCGCTGATGCAGGTCCTGTAGTGCTCCTCTCTGCTCGTCCATCAAGATATGCAGGGTGTCCAGGCTGCTCTTAAACACCTCCTGCCAAGCAGCCAGCTGGTCGCGGTAGAACTCCTCATCCTTCTCCTCGTCCTTCTCTGCCCGCCGGCTCCGGCCGGTCGTCTCGGAGCGGGGGGGCAACGTCTGCCGGTGGTCCAGCTCCTCGCTAACCAGACGCCTGAGGGCCGCCTCCTTGTGCTGGAACATCTCAGCAGTGACTTGGTTCTGCAGCTGCAGGGACAGAAGCTGGTTCTCCACCAGGTTCTTGTCGTTCCTCAGGGTGGCCACGTCCTGTTCCAGGATCCGCCATTTCCCCTCCAGCGCCTCGCGAGCCCTCCGCTCGTCGTCCATCCTGGCCCGGTAGGCGTCTCGCTGCAGCTTGGCGACGGAGAGCTCGGCCTGAACCCGGCAGACGTCCACCATCAGCCGCTTCACGCTGCCTCTCGCGGCGACAGCCCGGTCCGTTACCGCGGCGACGTCGTCTCTGGCGTCACCTCTCCGGAGGTCGAAGTTCATCTCCACCAGGACAGGAAGACCTCCTCCTGGCTTCTGTACTGCCCCATGGCAGCGTGCGTCCTGGCCAGCTCCCGCTTGGTCGCCACCAGCTGGATCACTGTGACACCCAGCCCCACGGCCCAGACAGTAGGCTCCACCAGGACCAGGTAGGCAGGGTGCCACGGCAACGCCGATGCAGAGGTGTTCCGTAACCATAGCAACGCGGAACATGAGAAGTCCTGGATCCATGATGAGATGAAATAGAGGGTATTTAGACTGAACACGGTTGTGTTCAAGACGGCAGGGGTCAACACAGTCTGGTTGGACAGGGTCGGTCTGAACATGTTTTGGTTAACCACAATGTTGTGAAACGTGGTTGGGTTCAACGTGGTTGGTGTCAGTACGGTTTGGTTCAGGGCAGCTTGGTTCAACATCGTCGTGTTGAAGACGGTCGTGTTGAAGTCGGTCGTGGTCAAGTCAGTTTGGTTCATCATGGTCTTGTTTAAGATGGTTGGGTTGAAGACGCTTTGCTTGAACATGATCTCAAACAACATAGCTGGGTTCAACATTGCTGGGTTCAACACAGTTTGGTTTATCGAGGTGAAGTTGAACATTGTCACAGTCACCGGCACCATGTCAATGTCCTGGAAAGACAAAAGATTATCTTTACTTTGTGGTTGAGTTTTAATTAGCATTTCATATTGCTACCACTCAGCCTTTTGATTTAAATGTAGTGTTCAATGATTGGCAACATTTAAACAAGATTGACTTTTGACATTTGCTTACCTCATCATACACATCTTGTTGTTCCATGTTGATGTCTGTCCAGATATCCTATATTGAGAGAAACCGTTTGGTAGGTAGCCAACTTAGACTAATGTTAGCTTTACAGTTCAGTTAGGGACATGTAGCGATCACAACACAAACTAAACACTGACCGTTTAAAATAACCAAGCGTTTGTTTACATTTCAAACCGTGATCATTGATCACTTACGTCGGTTTTAGTCGTCCGCCAGGGGTCCCGGTTAACGGCGTTGTCCACCGGGCCGTAGCACAGACATTCTGTCCAGTTAAGAACGAACCTCTCTGGACAGGGAACCAGTTCCTGCGGACATCTTTTCCGAGGAGAAAAACCGTCTCCGACGACCGGAGAAAAAGCTCCAACGCAGCTTCCTAATACCAGTATGCATATTAAAACTGCTAAGTGGTCCATCGTAACATTATCAGCAGTATCAGCGAGCGAATGAACAGAATGAACATAATATTTCAGTAATATACGATTGTTTACGACATAATGACATGGAGCTTCTAATGCGTCACAATGCATTTCTGCACTTAACTTGAAACAATGTTAATTTACAACACCTTTTTGTCCGTCTAAATTTAATTTAGGATTAATAAAAGTTACACAAGATCATACATGTACAGTTCATATATTTGAACACCATTGAAAAGTAGCAGAAAAGCGCAAAATTAAAATGTTGGAGGTTTCATCAGGGCCATTCGGATTTTTAGAGCGACTTCGCAGACGTGAAACATACATTTTCAGCCGATCTGAACTATTGTGAATAACCTTGCCCCTTAGTCTTATTTTTACGTTTGTTTAACCTTTGGACCCCTCTTTGGGATCACACTGAAAGCAGAACGTTAGATCTCCGTATTAACAACTAACGTTGACTGGCTAGCAACTGAGAAGTAGATGCACAGAAATGTATAGCTCTGCCCCCCCAATCATTCGAATTATTAGCGTGATTTAAACACATTTTAGTTAACTTCTGCCGTTTTCTCACATATCCTATTTCGTGGTGTGATTTTAGTTACGTTCCAGCGCTCCAGCGCTGAGGAACACATTCTGCTTGTGCTAGTGGATCCCGCTTTTTAAATAAAACTCTCTCACTTTATTTACCGCGCATTTTGAAGTCAGTCCTGCCGATTATTTCCCCCTCAGTATGGAGAATGTGTCTTTATTTTATGTTGTGATTTTGACATCCTACTTTAACTATGGCTTGGTCCAGGTGATCCACCTAAATAAGGCTGTTATAAGACACCATGGATAAGGACAGAGGGTCAATGGAAACCTATTCTTGGGTTTGGCATCAACGGTAATCATGTTTGATGGATGACCCTGTAGCAGGTAGTAGGTTAGGCAGTAGTTACCCCATCTCCCCCCCCTCTCAGTCTCCAAATCCTTTTCTGCTTTCTTGCATTGTCCTCCTTACCCACTCAATCGATCACCTTCCATTTTATCCTGGTGACTAACCAAGCTTCTTACTGCTTTTCTCCTCCCCCATCCTCCCCCTCCTCCCCCTCTGCCCTCCCCCTCCTCCCCCAGGTCTAAGGAAACAAAATGGAGGGGAGGTGAAACATTAACCAGACTGACCAAAAGTGACGTTGATGAAGCTAGCCCGCGGGGTGAATCCACTGTTGTCTGCCAACGAGGCGATTGTTCCTGTCCCTGTCACTGCTCCTACAGGTCAGCTCAGAGGTCAAAGGTCAAAACAGGCTCTAGGACAGCAGGTATACTCCAGGCGTTGACAGGAACAGGCTCATTAAGCAGGTGCTTGAGGGATGGATTCACCAACCCCAGAAGCCACAGACGTACCTGTACCTGTCTTCAGTTCTCGTCGTCAAGGTGATCTCAGCTATCCTGGTTGCTGGTTGTCAGCATTATCATCACTCTGATCTTCGTCATTAGCATGGTCGTCATAACTGTCTCCATTATCACCATTATCGTTATCATGTTTGTCTTTGGAACAGCTGCCCCCCACCTGGATGAACAACCTCACAGAGAACGTCAGAGAACCTCACAGAGAACATCACGGACCCTCACAGAGAAGGTCACAGAACCTCACAGAGAACGTCAGAGAACCTCACAGAGAACCTCACAGAGAACCTCACAGAGAACGTCACAGAGAACGTCACAGAGAACGTCAGAGAACCTCACAGAGAACGTCAGAGAACCTCACAAAGAACCTCACAGAGAACCTCACAGAGAACGTCACAGAGAACGTCACAGAACGTCAGAGAACCTCACAGAGAACGTCACAGAGAACCTCACAGAGAACGTCAGAGAGAACGTCACAGAGAACGTCACAGAGAACGTCACAGAGAACGTCAGAGAACCTCACAGAGAACCTCACAGAGAACGTCACAGAGAACGTCAGAGAACCTCACAGAGAACGTCACAGAGAACCTCACAGAGAACGTCAGAGAAAGTCAGAGAAAGTCACATGATACATCCGACGTACGAAGACCGTACCGTGATTTATGGCCGTGTGAGTGTGTGACCGTTCTGTTCAGTAGGAATTATACGCGGGGGTGTAAATCGTCACATGACATTAGTCTCACTGAGAGGAACCCCTAAGGACCCCCCATAAAGCTTCTTTAAGATGGAACTGAATAACATTCAGTGCCTTTAGCCAATGACAGATAGCTTGACATCATCCCGCAGTCTGTACCGTGAGACCACCAAGCTCATCCATTTAACAAGCTAAAATTCACCAAACGCACCCCCCCCCCAAACCCAACCCAATCCCATCACCCCCTCTCCACCTTAAAAAACCCCCAAATAAAAAAGGAAATACTAACCCCAAAAATCGGACCAAACAAAACATTTCTAGAATCTCAAACCAATCAAATCCAATAAAACACACAAAGCAGTATAGTTTTCTTTCTTTTCTACTCGTTTTTTTTGTGTGTGTGTGTGTTTTTTTTTTTTTAAAGAGGCGAGTGTGAAAGAGAACGAGTGATGCTCTACAATGAGACCCTGTGAATGGAGGGTCATTTGCTAAGCTATCATTCATGAGTCTGTGGCTCCCATGCCTACACAAGATGGCTCCCAGATCCACACACTTGTTGCCATTGTGACACATTGGCAGAGAATCATCAGCAGGCCTAAGGATCAATTCAAACCCTGACAACACCACACTAAACCAGGCTGCCATTTGTCCAGAGCACCCCTCCTGCATCCACCCAAACCCCTCTCTTCCCATCTGTCAGGGGCCCCAAAGCACATTGTGTCTATGTGTGTGTGTGAATGTGAGTGGGAGTGGAAGGGGGAGTGGAAGAGGAGGTTAATCAAGATTTGGATGAGGAAGAGAGAAGGATAAGGAGCGGGGAGAGAGTGAGGGCGTGCTTGCAGGGGTGTTTTTGAGCTGTGTGGATTGTGTGTGTGTGTGTGTGTGTGTGTGTGAGTGAGAGAGAGAGAGAGAGCAAGGGAGAGAGAGAGAGAGGTGTGGTTGTGTGTGCGTGTGCGCGAGGTGTGTGAGAGAGAGAGTGAGTGAATGTGTGGGAGGAGACCACGGTCATTATAATGATTTTCCTGTTTTCTTTTCAAAGCCATTAGAAGAATACATTCTTTTGACATTCTTATTCTCAGTTGGCCAGTCTCCTGTCACCTACCATGCCCACCTCTGTGTAACAGTGAGGGTGGCCATGGTGCAGCCTAATCTGGGAATCAGGTCAATTATAAACGAAGGCTTGCTGATAACAGAGAAAGAAAGTGAGAGAGAGAAAGAGAGAGAAGCAGAAAGGGAGCTAGCCTGCTGCTGTTTTGACAATCGGCGGTTAGGACACCGCAGAGTGGCTCTACAGCGAGGGACCTGACCTGGACGACTGGATCTGTGAGGCTTTGGAGACGGTCCTAACTAGGTCCGTTCTCACACAGACTTCCCCCTTGAGGGCCACGTAAACTCTGGGACCAACCCTGGATAGTCACACACACACACACACACACACTCACTCACACTTACACATCCTCACACACAAACATGCTGTCACACGCACACACCCTCACACAAACATTCCCACACATAACCTCGCGCAGGCATCGTTACGCAGAAACACAACCTCACGTGCTCACCCTCACACGCACATCCTCACACACAAACATGCCTTTGCATGTCCTCATATCCTCACACACACCCACACCCTCACACAAACACTCTCACAGCCACACACTCACCCTCACTCACAGCCACACACACACCCTCACATACACAGCCACTCACACACACACACACCCTCACATACACACTCACTCGCACACACACACACCCTCATTCACACACACGCACCCGTACCCACTCGCACACCCACTCGCACACCCGCACACACCCTCACACCCGCACACACCCACACACATACACAGCCTCACACACACACACACACACCCTCACACACACACACACACACACACACACACACACACAGGGATATCTTCAGGTCTTTCTGAAGGGGAGCTTCACATGCATTTTATCCACACCTGTGACATCTCCCTCCCTCCTCTGTTTGGTTCTTGTGGCATTGAGGAACATAAAGGAACAGGGGGGGACAAAGAACCACAAACCTCTTGTTCTTCTCTTCATTAAGGGAATCCTGAACAGTCTTCTTTCAAACCGGCCTCCGCCATGACGGGCCAGCGTCAAAGCGAAGCTCCGGTTGTCTCCGCACACCTCCCAGGACCCTGACGCCAACTACATGTTCTCCCTACCCAGCCTTAGTGTGAGACCCTGGGGTTCATGTTGGCTCTGGGTCACAATGGAACAAGTGCCGACCCCTGACCTCAGCGCTGACCCCTTCTCATGCAGGGGTTAGGGCCAGGAGCATGTGTGGGTAAACTCCATGTGAACTAGAGAATGAAGCACGCTTGTTAAAAGAGACTTGTTTTTCTTCAACAAGGACGCTCCAAGTGGAAGATGGTTCTAATTGGGGAAAAGGTTGGGCTGTTCGGTTCAAATAGCAGAAGAGCAGTTTAGGCTCCACAATGGTGTAGGCTAATTCACCCAATCGGTGTTGTTGAACGGAAGACGATCTGTGTTGAAATCGGGCGAGTCTCTGTGGATGAAAAGACGCGGGGTGGATGTGTCGTTCTAATTGGGCGCATGAATGTGTGTCATAAGTATCCTATCGAAGTAGCGTCTAGGAATTCCACAGCGCTAACGGTTTAATTGGAAGAGTTTTAAATACGACAAAAACCTCATCGGTTTAAAGGGTTTGGGATATTCCTAAATTGTAACGGCCCACCGGATAATGACGTTTGAAGCTGGGTTCATGAAATGGAGTAAAATTGAATTTAGTTTTGTTGCTTTGTTTTCCAAAAAAATGCAATATATTCTATTTGCAGTTCAGGACTTCAGTCAGTTGATATATTATCCAATAATTACAATGAGTGGAGAATGGTCTATTTTTAAACTGTCCATTCCCAATAAATAACATAGGCCACAAAGTGTACAAATTCCTTCGCCAATAGTTGCTGTAAATGACAAATATTTGATCCTAATTTTAAGTAATGTGAGAGAAGTTTTTCTTCCTTTGGAAGTTTTCCGAATTGAAATTCTGCCATTTGACCAGTAGGTGGCGATCATAACCTATCTGAGCGAGCTGGTTAATTTCCAGACGTATTTACATTTCTGCAACCAAATAAAGGCTACAATTATTATTTTTTAAGACAACCTTCTTTAACCGGTAATATAAACGTTTTATACCTTTTTAAAATACAGACGGATTTTAAGGAACATTTCCTAACACAAAAGTTGTGTTCTTTTCTGAAGACGACAGCGCTTCAATCCTTAGATGATAGTTTTTGCATCATAGCATAGTAATATTTTATTTCAAAGTGAATTTATACCAAGAGGCAGGTGGACTCCAGATACTAGAATCTAGTCATTTGGCTTGAATGTAAAAACAGTTTATCTTGTTTTGCTATTAAAGTTTATGACATACACGCAACTTTATCAAAGTGTGTAACTATCTCTCAGTAGTCTACACTAGAACATTCCTTTAAAAAAAATTAAGTTTCTTTGTTGTCAAAACCCTCACGAGGGGACTTATGCAGTTTAGGCGACAATAAAGAAATGTACCCTCGACATTTTTAAAACCGAAAACCGACAGAACAAGACTTCTTTAACTACGTGGCGTAATAAAAAAAAACATCTCATAATTATTTTGTACAATTACTGTATCCTTTCCGTGTCCCTGAAAAGATCTCCATGGAAACCATCGATACGTGTTTGACATTTTCTCTTCGGTTACCCGGGATTAGTACTTGTCATTTCCACATACCACAAGTGAGAAATGGCACGCAAGAGCGTTGCTGACTCCAACCTTAGCAGCGGTGAGGTTAGGGCTAATGATTAAAGACGGTGGCATATGAGACTTTGGGTGTTAGACAATAGATGGAATAGCTAATAACATCTCACTTAAATCACCCCAAATAGGACAGGCGTGGTAGGTGATCTACATAAATAGCCTTTCTCTGAAATGTGAGTCTGTCTACTCCAGGACCAGACTCTCTCTTGGGGTGACCATGGGGGTACAGGCCACTGTGTCTGATCCACCTCCTCCTCCTCCTTCGTCTCCTCGACCCTAAGAGTCATAAATGTCTTGTTCCTATTGTGTGTGAACTCATCGAAGACATTGTCCCCTGCGATTCTTGTCTCCGGTAGCCAATAAGGGGAACATGGTCTCCTATCGAGCACAAGTCTGGCATTCCTCGCTCCTCCAGCTGGCTGTCTCTGACCCGGACGGCATGAGGACCGGATGTGGTCGGCGTGATTCTACCCGGCTTGGAGACGTTTGGACGTGTCTCCTGGCTGGAATGTAATTGTGTCTCCAGTGTGTGCATTCTGCAGGCTCCGACCTGACGTCTGTCAGAGGGGGACTGTAATGAACAGGGGAACAGGGGAACAGGGGAACAGGGGAACAGGGGAACAGGGTCTTATTTTATAGTCTTATCCTTTAACATTCTCACCTTATTTTATGTCATTATTTATTTGTAATATTTTACTTTATTTTTATATTCATGTATAGTTATTCTTAGTTTTCTACCTTTTTATTTTATTTATAAACTGTATTTATTTAATGCACCTAAAGATGGCTTCCAATTTTGTTGTACAATGTACAGTAAACATTCATTTCATTTAATGAACAGGTCAATTGCAGGAGTAGAGTCATGAACAGGGCTGTTACCAGCACTGCAAATATCAATGTGGATTTCACACTACAGGAGTTTTGTGTGTGTGTGTGTTTTTGTATACTTGTCGGGTGTTTGTGTAGTGTCGCTCTTGTGAGACGGACTTATTTCAATCCTTCCTGGCGTGGGATAAGAACTGAGACGATGCCTGATGGTCCAAAGATAAACTGATTGTCTGTTCGATTCAGTCGTGTCGATTCATCCCACTCATGTGGCAGTGAAGCATGGGTACGTTGCACACTGATCATCCTCAGCTTTCTTCATTCACACGACCATCTTGCTCTCCCACATCTCGCTCTTAGCACAGTCATTTGTTTACGTGGCGCAATGCGATAAGAATAAGAAGATAAACCAGTAAACAAAGCCCATCCTTGACCCCCTCAGCCCATCTCACCCCTAATCTCGATATTAATATCTCTCATGTCATCCCTAATCTTGATATTAAAATCTCTTATCTCATCTCTAATCTTAATATTATCTCTCATCTCATCCCTAATCTTTATGTTAATATCTCTCATCTCATCCCTAATCTTGATGCTAATATCTCTCATCTCATCACTAATCTTGATATTAATATCTCTTATCTCATTTCTAATCTTGATATTAATATCTCTTATCTCAGCCCCTAATCTTGATATTAATATCTCTCATCTCTAATCTTGATGTTAATATCTCTCATCTCTAATCTTGATGTTAATATCTCTTATCTCCAGTGTGCCTTCCTGTCTCTCTTGCTCCCACCACAGATTAGATTCAGAGAACAGTGAGAAGTGGGTTCCAGGTTCCAGGCCTTGTGCAGGATGGGGGAAGAGGGGGAGGAAAAGGGAGGAGAGGGAGAGGAGAAGAAAAGAGGAAGGTGAGGAGAGAGTGAGGGAAGGGGGAGGAGAGGAGAGGAAGGGAGGGAGAGGATTGGGAAGGAGATAGAAAGAGAAAGGAGAGGAGATAGGGAGGAAAGGAAGAGGAGAGGATGGGAGGGAAAGGATTGGAAAGGAGAGGGAAAGAGGAAGGAGAGGAGATAGGGAGGAAAGGAAGAGGAGAGGATGGGAGGGAAAGGATTGGAAAGGAGATAGAAAGAGAAAGGAAAGGAGATAGGGAGGAAAGGGAGAGGAGAGGATGGGAGGGAGAGGATTGGAAAGGAGATAGAAAGAGAAAGGAGAGGAGATAGGGAGGAAAGGGCGAGGAGAGGAAGGGAGGAAGAGGATTGGAAAGGAGAGGGAAAGAGAAAGGAGAGGAGATAGGGAGCAAAGGAGAGGGGGAAGTGGTTGCGGGGTGAAAGACTTCCGTTCCCAGAGGGCAGAAGACGACGCGCTGGGCTTGTCCTCTGCCCAGGCATCTCCTAATCACCCTAACAGCAGTGCTCCCAGCTACATTATTAGCTGCTGTTTTCCCAAGCAGGGTAACCAGGGGCTTCCTGGCCTTCTGTTCAATATGCCGCGGGCCAAATGTTACCGTCACAGTAGTGTCATTTGTCCTGGTTTTAATCAAAAGTGCTCACACTGAGAGGAATGCGATTCCATTTTGTATGTTGAGTTGGATGAGATGAAGTCTGGGGGGGGGGGGCGGGGTTTATGAAGGTGGAGCAGAATTTGTTTTAGGATGTTTGGCGAGATCGGTTGGTCTCTGAAATGTACGATGTGGTGGCACACGAGTGCTTTGCTAAAGTCACCTACAGTAACGTTATGCAACTCCTCAGCTGTCCTTATCAGCCTGCAAATGATTCAAATCCTCCCCCCCCCCCCCCGGAAAACACTGAAATGTGTGCATGTGTTTTGTGATCAGACAGAAAAGAGGGGTCTTCCTCTGGAGATGTGGAACTGAGGAGATAATCACCTACGCATGGGTGATTTAGGATTCCTCAGACTTTTTCTTTGCAGCCAATGAGAGCGGAGCCTGCAGGTGTCTGGAGCCAATAGGAGCAGAGTCACCAGGTGTCTGGAGCCAATAGGAGCAGAGGCTGCAGGTGTCTGGAGCCAATAGGAGCAGAGTCACCAGGTGTCTGGAGCCAATAGGAGCAGAGGCTGCAGGTGTCTGGAGCCAATAGGAGCAGAGTCACCAGGTGTCTGGAGCCAATAGGAGCAGAGGCTACAGGTGTCTGGAGCCAATAGGAGCAGAGGCGCCAGGTGTCTGGAGCCAATGGGAGCAGAGGCACCAGGTGTCTGGAGCCAATAGGAGCAGAGGCTACAGGTGTCTGGAGCCAATAGGAGCAGAGGCTACAGGTGTCTGGAGCCAATAGGAGCAGACGCTGCAGGTGCCTGGAGCCAATAGGAGCAGAGGCACCAGGTGTCTGGAGCCAATAGGAGCAGAGGCACCAGGTGTCTGGAGCCAATGGGAGCAGAGGCTACAGGTGTCTGGAGCCAATGAGAGCAGAGGCTACAGGTGTCTGGAGCCAATGGGAGCAGAGGCTACAGGTGTCTGGAGCCAATAGGAGCAGAGGCTACAGGTGTCTGGAGCCAATAGGAGCAGAGGCTACAGGTGTCTGGAGCCAATAGGAGCAGAGGCTACAGGTGTCTGGAGCCAATAGGAGCAGAGGCTACAGGTGATCCCAGCCCAGCGGTGACGGCAGCACTGTCAACAGACGGAAAGTGTATCTGTCTTCGAATCTGGCCGTCACAGGTAAAGCACACAAAAAAGTCACACACACACAAACGCACACTCAGAAACCCACACTCATAGTAATCAACAGGATTCTCATTGTAAATCTTTGTTGGCAAAAAGAAAAATCAATTTGCTTGATTACATCGGTGGCGGTTGAAAGACTAAATGCGATTGAGTTCACTTTTTTTGGGAAAACTCTAGAAAGGTATGTTGAAACACTGAGATAAACTCTTATTTCCTTTATTTACTGGCAAACAACTCAGGGAAAGTTGACTGAAGAAAGTTCTCATCGCTGTTCTTACTGCCGTCATAAAAGCGAATGTTTTAGGGGAGGAAACCAGCATGAGCTATATGAGAGGGACCCCCAAAGGACCTGTCTTTTACCACTTCGGACTTAAAGTCTCGTTACTGGGAGATTTTTCAGCTTAATCTAGTCAAGAGAGGCGTGAAGCTTCGATCGCCCTGGAGGCTCCTGGCTAGCTCCTGGCTAGCTCCTGGCTCCTGGCTAGCTCCTGGCTCCTGGCTAGCTCCTGGCTCCTGGCTAGCTCCTGGCTCCTGGCTAGATGCTCTACACAGTGGGGATATTCTTCTTCATCCGGGCCATATGTTGATCCCCTCATGTCCCTTGGCCCCTCGGGGCAGAGGTGGAGCTGATGCTAAGATGAAACTCACTTGCATATCACCTGAGGCGTTAGCGTTTAGCGACTCGGCAAGCGTTAGCGGTTAGCGACTCGGCAAGCGTTAGCGGTTAGCGCCGGGTAGACGTTAGCGCTTTTGCGTTTATCACCATCGGTGACCTTCAGTATTGAAGCGTTAGCGTCTCAGCGTTACCGCACAGTCAGCCGTTACCATTTCATACTTTATCACAGGTTTAGCCGTTAGCGCTTCAACCTCTGCTGTACCATACAGTTAGCTTAGCTACACTTAGAAATGAAGAAGAGGGGGACTTTTTGGGGGGTGAGCTGTGGTCACCTGCGGTGTAGAGATGGGTTGACAGGTTTGCCTCGGGGCCGGTGGGCTGACTGGCTGGCTGGCTATGAAGCAGCAAGGAGCAGGGAAGCACAGCATCATGGGAGCCCTTTGAACTGCAAGCTGCAGGTGGAATGTGCTTGGTCAGCAGGATTCTCTTTTCATAAGAGTCTTATTGAGATGGAGAGCCATGCTAATGCTAATTGTTGTTGATGTGATGGCCCGTGACCAGGGGTTTATCAGTCATAATTCCACGGACCTTCTGTTGTCTTGGATTAAAAAAAAAAAATTCTATCTTGAAAGTATTTTTTTTAAATCTTCCTGTTGAACCCTGTACTTATGAGTTTAACTTTTGTTTAGGGGAACGGGGGAAAGTTCAAAAAAGATGTCAGCTTACTCCAAATTCTTGACAGTAGAAAAATAGAGACAAAAAAAAGAGAATAAGATGTTCAATGTTTCCCCCACACAAGCTAACTCTTTATTACTTGAGGGATTAACGCTAACTGCTCACCCTATGGTACTGCAAGGGCAGAGGGGCTAACAGCAATCATATTGTACTGATCCAAGAAGCTAACTGCAAACGCCTCTTGTGATAGTCAGCAAGCGGGGCTTTTTCCTTAGGCTGTGGCGTAGCAAGGCCACTGTCTCTGATTCCAGGAGGGCCAACACACCCTCATATCACACATATCCACACCTCTCTGGAACTATGTTTTCAACGACACTAAATTCGCTAGATTACAGAAACCAGGTTCTCCCATCAACTAATCCAAAAAAACGAAAACTCTCTACACCTTTCTAAAACTATGTTTTCAACGACACTAAACGACACTAACTTTGCTAGATTCCATAAACCAGGTTCTCCCATCAACTCACACGAAAAAACAAAACTCTTCTGCGAGTTGGATTAATCTCGACTCCTGCTTTGGCAGGGCAAATCGGTGATGAAATGAGGGTGAGTAAACATGCATTAACTGACAGCGATAGGTCACATGACAAGGTCTGTGATATTGGTTTAATGTTGTGTGTTCCCTGTTGGTGTGATCGCCAGGGTGGAGACGCTTGTCCCAATAGGCTTGCTGTCCTGTCTGTGGGAACTCATTGTGTCCTTCCAGACCTAGGCTAGTCAACCACAGGGGCTCTAGACACCAACATACCTCCCCATGACCATAACCACCACTGAAACCCCCCGAGATAAAGGCAGACACACATAACTGACACTAACGCGCAGTAAACAACATATGCAAATGAGCTAGCATCCCTAAGTGAGCGCTACAACCATGAGAAAAGATAAATTCCCATGCTAGCTTTTTTTGTTTGTTTTTTTATTGACATGAACAGCCGCGATGGCGGACCAAAACAAAAACATCCATCCAGCCGTCCTTATAGAGGATTCTTTAGCAGGATTCAAAGACCCATGGCCTTTTATGGCGTTGAGGTGAATGAAAAGAGGGCTTCTTAAGAGTATTTGTTTTGGCTGTGGGGACAATTAAAGAGATTGGGCTGATCTGACTGAGGACTTGAGGAGGGACTGTCCCCCACAGTGCTCTGTGTTGTAGCCTGCGCCCGGCTTCCTCTGTGATGTAGCCGGCTACTTCCAGCCAGTCCTTGTGTCATGCTCCCTCTCTCAGCCCTCAGATCAAGGCTCGTTCCCCCACAGGCCCCAGGGCTAACCTCCAGGTGGGCCCCGCTAATGAGCCCAGAGACGCAGCTCCTCCGTGGGCCTCCCTCCCTGGGGCCAAGTGGGGGGAGGAGGGGTGTGTGTGAGGAAGGGGGGGGGGTGGCTGGATGGGTACACAGGGTCAGGCGCAGGCAGGGGTCTGGGACAGCATAGGAGAGGAAAGGCGTGGGGAACAGGGGGCAGGGCGGGCTGGCTGTGTTACAGGGCTGGGTAGCTGTGTTGCAGGGCGAGATGGCTGTGTTACAAGGCTGGGTGGCTGTTACAGGGCTGAGTGGCTGTGTTACAGGGCTAGGTGGCTGTGTTGCAGGGCTGAGTGGCTGTGTTACAGGGCTAGGTGGCTGTGTTGCAGGGCTGGGTGACTCTGTTGCAGGGCTGGGTGGCTGTGTTGCAGGGCTGGGTGACTGTGTTGCAGGGCTGGGTGGTTGTGTTACAGGGCTGGGTGGCTGTGTTACAAGGCTAGGTAGCTGTGTTACAAGGCTGGGTATCTGTGTTGCAGGACTGTGACCATCTTGTACATGAATACACATAAATAAAATGTCCAGCTCTTTCAACACTGGCACGATGCTGTACTGTATCTACGGGTCACGCAGAAGAAAAAAATACAAGGGACAAGCTCACTGGAAAAGACGCGAAAACTGTGTTCCAAAACACTGGAAGATGAAACACATCTAAAACCTGTGTTCCAAAACACTGGAAGATGAAACACATCTAAAACCTGTGTTCCAAAACACTGAAAGATGAAACACATCTAAAACCTGTGTTCTAAAACACTGGAAGAAGAAACACATCTAAAACCTGTGTTCCAAAACACTGGAAGATGAAACACATCTAAAACCTGTGTTCTAGAACACTGGAAGATGAAACACATCTAAAACCTGTGTTCTAGAACACTGGAAGAAGAAACACATCTAAAACCTGTGTTCCAAAACACTGGAAGATGAAACACATCTAAAACCTGTGTTCTAAAACACTGGAAGATGAAACACATCTAAAACCTGTGTTCCAGAACACTGGAAGAAGAAACACATCTAAAACCTGTGTTCCAAAACACTGGAAGAAGAAACACATCTAAAACCTGTGTTCTAAAACACTGGAAGATGAAACACATCTAAAACCTGTGTTCCAAAACACTGGAAGATGAAACACATCTAAAACCTGTGTTCTAGAACACTGGAAGAAGAAACACATCTAAAATCTGTGTTCCAAAACACTGGAAGAAGAAACACATCTAAAACCTGTGTTCCAGAACACTGGAAGAAGAAACACATCTAAAACCTGTGTTCTAGAACACTGGAAGAAGAAACACATCTAAAACCTGTGTTCCAAAACACTGGAAGAAGAAACACATCTAAAACCTGTGTTCCAAAGATGTAAGATGAAACACATCTAAAACCTGTGTTCTAGAACACTGGAAGATGAAACACATCTAAAACCTGTGTTCCAAAACACTGTAAGATGAAACACATCTAAAACCTGTGTTCTAGAACACTGAAAGATGAAACACATCTAAAACCTGTGTTCTAGAACACTGGAAGAAGAAACACATCTAAAACCTGTGTTCCAGAACACTGGAAGATGAAACACATCTAAAACCTGTGTTCTAGAACACTGGAAGAAGAAACCTGACTTCTCTGATCTCGAAGCTTTTGTGTTGGACAGTGGTACAACAGTGGCTCTCTTGTTTGAATCCACAGTGAAAAGGTCCCTCCATTCCCTCGGCCTTTCCTGCACAAGCCTTCCTGCTCGGTGTAAACACTCTCGCTGCTTCTGCGATGAAAGGGAAAGAGGTGACAAATGCCTGCGCTTGTCTGCGACTCTGCCAACTCTTCGCTTTTGTGGACCCCAGGGGGTTTTGATTCACTTGATACATGATGTTGTTGTGTTTTTGTGTTTTTTTTTTGCTTTCTTTTTCCAACGATGTTTGGCCCAAAATAAAGTTGAAGTGAGGGTATGGGGTGGAGAAGTGTGTGAACTTTCACATCAGAGAAGATAGAGGGGAGGGAAGGGGGAGGGAGCGGGTGGTCTTTGATGAGTATATGGTCTGTAAACTTTAAACTGTAGCATACCCTCGGGGGAAGATGCTGCTGTAGATTTGAACCGCGTTGTTGAGAATCGGTTCCTGATTTGAGCTTGTTGTTCTCGAGTTTGATTGATGAGGTAAACGTTCCTGTTTCAGTTTTCTTTATTCTTTAAACTTTTCTTGATTTAAATAGATTGTTTTTAGCGTTTTTGTTGATTGTTGTGACTACTTGATGGTTGTATATATATTTTTAATTCAAGTTTGATCACATTTGCTGCACATTTTAGCACAGCCCCCTTTTTCCCTGTGTCTCAAACTCACTCTGGCATTTTTCCATCCCTAATAGCCTGTCATTAGTTTCTCAAACATGATTAAAGTTAATTTCCCTGAATACATCAGACGCAAAGCCTTCATACAGCACAGAAACAAAACCACAAAAAAATCCTAGATTTTTTTAAACCGTAGAAAACTCAACAATTGGTATACTTCTTTGCTCATGAAAAAAACCCCCATTAATGTCCCGCCATCCAGGTGGCCAACAGTGACTGTGTGAGGTCATAATGTCAGGACCTGCCCTCTCCTGTCGTGTACAGGTAAAACTCTCCTTTCTAAGTGCCTCAGAGTTCCCACCTGCCACCATGGCTTACAGTCTGGCAACCACCCTTCCACCCAAGCATGTCAGTAAGTCTGTTCCCTGGGAAAGATGGCTATGAATGGTCAATGCCCATAGATTATATCTGGTTGGTTTTTCTCTCTCCTTTATTGGAGTAAATAGAGTTGATTTTGCCAGGCAGCGTTTGAAACGCGTTGAATCTCCCGCGGTGCTTGGTCAGTCAGAATGGAACATTGGCTCTTCATGGAAGGGTTGAGGCATCATAAAGGGTTCTTTGTGAGACAGGAGTGGGGTCACCTCATTCCACATGGTCTCTCCATAAACGTTCGCATTCTCCACCTTTCTTATGATTTTGTTTGGTGAGCGGGGCCCAAACAAAAGTGCCAAAGGCTTTAAATTATTCACAGGGAAATGCATAAAGGATTAATTTGCATTGATTTTGCCCCCGAACAAAAGAAGTCATTTTTTTTGTCCTGAGAAACTTAGAGAGAAAAGAATCTCTCTTCTCTTGAACCGACCAAATGGAACAAAAAATATCTAAAAGCACCTTTAATACGGCTATCAGAGGAAAATGGTGAAATTGGAGCTTTGTGCATCATTAGTTTGGAGAGATTTTCCACTTAGTCCGTGACTATAGATCTTTCCCTATGGAATGTTCGCATTTCCTCACGAGTTGTGAAAACATCTGTCAGAATATGAATAGTTGGCTTTCCGATCGTCCAGAGTGGTTCTTTATGAACCTAAACAGATTGGAGATCGTATTCAGCGAGTTCACTCGGTGACAAATGCGCTTTTCCTGGTCTGTGTTTGTCTGTTTGACTTAACCAACACCATTCTCCTCAGCCTTTGAAAAGTGCTGTTCCCCTTTTTAGGCCTGTTTAGTTGTGCCAAATGGATTCGACACAACTTAAATCGAAACCAAAAGACCAAAAACGACCATTTTGTCCCTGCATTTAACTTTCTAGCATATCATTCTCTTGCATGTTAGCCATTTAAAACCATGAATGGGAGAAAACGAATCTACAAACAAACAAGTGAAACTATTAGTACAATATTAAATTAGTTTTCTAGTACCTCTGCATTTAGTGACAGGTAGCAGATTATTATAATAAATAGGGATAAAAGAAGTACTTTTACACACACTATTGCACTTAATGTTGTTTTAGGATCAAATTTGATTTTTTTGTGTGAATCTTGTGATTGTTATTTTATTTTTATATCTAAATTAATTTGATTGAAACAAAATCAAAGATTTTTTTTCTATAGTTAGCTACATTGCAAGCATTTTACAACTCACAACTTATATTCTTTACTAAGAAATAAAAAACGTATTGGAAGCTGAATTTTGAGTAGAAATACAGATATGTATATATATACAATGTCTACATACATATTATATATCCAGTATACTGAACATATCACCATGCACTTCCATGCATTTAACACTTATACTCATTTTCAGTTTATTTAACTTTTAACGAGCAAGTCATACTATACGTACAGTGCTTATTCAGGCTGCACACACACACACTCACACACACACACACACACACACACACACACACACACACACACACACACACGCACGCACGCACACACACACACACACTGTCCTTGTTCTGCCTGGCTGCTCTCTGACAGCAGAGCAAGGGACACCTGTCTCTGAAACCCTTTTGATTTTCGGATCTGCTTCAGTCCCGCACGTTTGATGCATTGTCTTTGTGGCGGCCTCCCTCTGTTTAAACTCCAGGAATTTGCAGGCGGGAGGCTGAGACAAGGTTACAGGCAGCCGCACTGAGCGTCTCCTCGTTCCCTCGCGCTCAAGGGGGCTGTATCTGTCATACTAGATTATTCCAGAGTGGGAGCTATGATATGAATGGATGACGTGCTGAGACTGGTGTGCTCAGAGACGCGGAGCTCAGAGGGACTGCTGTAATGCTGTCATTATGGGGAGGACGTCTTTCTCTCTCCTCTCTCTCTCTCTCTCTTTCCCTCCCTCCCTCCCTCCCTCCCTCTCCTCTCCTCTCTCTTTCTTTCTCCCTACCTCCCTCCCTCTCTTCTCTTCCTCTCCTCCCTCCTCTCTCCTCTCCCTCCCTTCCTCCTCCCTCCTCTCTCTCTCTCTCTCTCTCTCTCTCTCTCTCTCCCCTCCTCCCTCCCTCCCTCCCTCCCTCTCTCCCTCCCCCTCCTCTCCCCTCTCCTCTTCTCTTCTCTTCCCTCTCCTCTCCTCTCTCCTCTCTCCTCTCCTCTCCTCTCCCTCTCTCCCTCCCTCCTCCCTCCTCTCCTCCTCCCTCCTCCTCCCTCCCTCCCTCCCTCCCTCCATCCACTTCTATCATCTCCCTCCTCCTCTCCTCACTCTCTCTCTCCTCCTCTTTCTCTCTCTCCCTGTTTTTCTTTCCTCACACTCTCTCTCCCTCCTCTTATTCTCCCTCTCTGTCTCTTTCTCTCTCCCTCCTCTTTCTCCCTCTCTCTTCTTTCTCTCATTCTTTCTCTCTCTTTCTCTCTCCTTTTGTCCCTCTGTCTCTTTCCCCCTCTCTCTTTGTCCCTCTCTGTCTCTGTTTCTCTTTTCCTTTCTCTCCTCTCTCCCAGTCCCTTTCTCTCTCTGTCTTCCCCTCTCTCCTCGCTCTCTGATCCATTAACTTTAAATTGTTCTACAGCCCCTCATTAAGACTGCAGCAATGCCTTTAATGGAGACGGTCTCTCCCCCCTTTTCTCTTTCCATTTCTCTCACTCTCCCTCTTTCCCCCTCCCTCCCTCCCTCCCTCCCTCCTTCGCTCACTCCTCCCCCTCTCCTTTCTGTCCCCCTCCCCCGCCCCCCTTCATCTTCCTCCTTCTCTGATCCATTAACTTTAAATGGCTCCCCAGTCCCTCATTAGGATAGAAGGCAGCCATTTCTTTTCTCTGTGGAGGCCTCTTAAGTCATATGAATGGGGGTCCTCCTCTGTACTCATTGTGTTTATTGTCTTTGTAAGGCTGTTATTAGCAGGGGGAATCTAGTCATGGCACAACACCAGTGACAACATGGTCACACACCGTACAGTCGACTACCAAAGGGTTGCTTCTCACCAGGGTCACCATCCTGTAGGGGTTCACATTCAGCCATGGGAGAATATGGATGTACATGTTGAGGCCCACTTTTTGTTTTGTTGTTCTGTTCTTTTGTACTCTTTTTTTTTGTGTCGAAACTCGAATCAAAGTTTATTTGTATAGCCCTTTTTACAAGTCATGTCACAGAGGGCTTCATATACGCCTATAGAACTGCCCCTCAACCAACCTAAACCCTCAAGGATTTAAGCAATTTGCGTTGTTGCCATTTTCATAAATAATAAGTATACATTTAAAATGTACAATAATATCACTTGTTTAATGTAACTACATCTGTGGGGTAAAAACTACACCCATTTTCTAAATATTTGGACTTTTAATATTGGTTGGAACAATAGGTGTAGAGGTGATATATTTAAACAAACAACCTTAGCTGGATCAGTCAAAAGCACTCTCCATGGTTTCCACGGTAACTAACTACTTTACAATGTCCTTCTTGTTTACTGACTAAATTTGCAGTGGAGAAAGTAGTTAAAATGGCAAGCGTAAATGTCGGACTTTTCGTTTTCTTATTTTTTCTTATTTTAATAATAGACTGTAGTATAGAGAATAACCGTTAATCAGACACGTTTAACAGCCAAAGTTTCATTATCTTCAACAAATAGCATTGTTCGTTTTGTGTTTCCTGGTAGAAGGTTGGTAGAAAGTACGTTTAACAAAACATGATTCATCCTAAAATGTATTTGTCCATAATGTCCTGTATTACTTGAACATCTGTCTTACTACTGCAAACAAAAAACTAAAAATATTTCAGCTTTATACAAACCAAACACCCATTTAGCTGAATTGTTTAGTAAAAACCTTCAAAAAAAATTACGTAAATAAAATGTGGCAAACTGTACAAATAATTGTTACCAATTAATTTCGTAGTTTAAGGATTTCAAATGTACAAATAAATGTAATCAATGACTTGCCTGACAATGCTTATGCCATTTACAGACTAGTTAACAATAAGCCATAAGACTGTTGGTGTCATCCATGTCTCAACACAAGTGAAGATTGCATTAGCCTTGTACTTAAACACAACACTCCACAAACATTTATTTAAGAATCTAATTAAAGGTTCCAGTGATTTCCAGAATTTGATTTAGTGTTTTGTGTATTCCCTAATCTGAGGGCGACAAGCCCTTCTTTTTTTTTTTTACACAGACACCCACGAGAATATTCCAAATGCGTCACTGCACAACTTTAAAGCCCTCTGCCTGAGTATTGCTGTGTAGTGACCCATTCTAAACAACCTATATCATTGGAAAACCAAGGTTTATAAAGAGTCCATTGGAATCTGCGCTCAAAGGATTATTATGGGGTGGAAGCCTTGATAAAAAAGTGCCCAAAAAAAGAGGGGAAAAAGGGAAAAGATGAAGGAAGGGCATGGAGATGTCAGATCCATACAAGAATGGCTAACTACAGATACCAATGTGAGTTGACTTAATCTGATTAGACTAACCTCATCAACAGTCCACTTAAAAGAGGAGAATAAAGCTCTGAATTGGGCCAGGAGGAGAGAGAATGGGATCTCTCTCTCTCTCTGTGTTCAGATAGGCAAAGAGGCTGAGTGAATGCATCACATTGTACTGAACATGCTGGTCTGCAGATGGCAAAATGACAACAAGCTGTTTGAAAAGAGAAGCAAACATGACTGATCCCTACCACTTTTTTGTTGTTGTTGCTGGTATTAGAACAATGAACAGAAAAAAAGAGAGAAAGTAATAAGATTAAGAAAGAATAAGGTGAAATTCTGTTTAAAAAAAAACCATGTTCTTTCGCGTCTGCTTTAACGTCCTGCTTTGAAGTCTTTGATCGATCGAACTCCTAGTTCAGTCATGGGAATTGCTGTTTTTTTTTCCCGTGGATATATTCAAAAATAATTACCACTATAAAACGCCTCACAGCGTTAAAGACGTCAAACTAAATAAGTTTCAACAAGGAAACAAGTCGTATTAATACCAATACAAAGATGGGAGTAACCAAATGCTAAACACGTCGCTAAGTCACTCATAGTTTGAAGAAATCCCTAGCAACAACACACTCGCAATATCATATCCAGCAAGAGCCAGAAGATAATCTCTTTAGATCTCGTGCCAATAAAAACTCACAAAAGCTCTCTTTAAAAGCACATGCCCTCGGAACATTATTATTTAACATGTAAATAAGAACACAGTTGTTTCATATTCATCCTCATATAACCAGTCATTGTCATCAGATTCCTTTATGGCTTCCAGACTGGTCATGTTTTTGCTTTGAGTTTGGGGTTTGAGGCATAATCCTGCTATTCAATTCAAGGGTGGATGCAGCCACCACAGGAGACCACAGTCAAAGGCTGAAGTTGAGGAGCAGAATGGATCAACATGGTTTAATTACTGCTCTCCCGCCCAGTGTTGCAAGATGGGAGATTGTTGGGACGTTGACCTGTGATACGAGGAACGAATGAAGGCAAAGGAATCTTATCGAAGAAGCATTTTGTTGACTGAGGAAGGTGAACGGTTAGATGTGGTCTAAGTGAGAATCTTTGGAAATGACATTAGTTTAGGTAACTCCCTTAAATTATTACACTACATGCCCTTGCTATGACCCGTATAGAGTTGTGTTCAAAAGCTCAGGCCAATCTTGGAGCGTTGTATTCCGATAATCATTACTGTGAACAAAAGTTGACTTGATCTCAAAACGTTTCAATTATTTTTTATTACAGCACCATTGATTACAGGTTGTAAATAATTGGCCGAGATTCATTGTACCTGTTCATTGTTAAACAGGCAGACCAGTATGGCATAATTGCACCCTTGTATCTTAACTACACTTTTCCTAATGTTCTGGGTCTGCTGTTCCATACAATTACGTGTTTGACTGATTGATTTGCAACCTGCAGAACACTGTCAACTGTGTCCTAACTAGAGAGGGTTTGGAAAACAATAAACAAAAGCTACCTTCATAAAATTCCTTCACGTTCCTCCACTAGAAGTTCACAAAACAGTTTCATATCATTTCAACTGTGTACAATTTACGGAATGTTTGCACGTGGATTCCGGTTCCAGAATTGTCCCGTTTGTGTTCCGTTTTTTTTTTTTTTGCTTGACTCCCCCACCGTGACCCCGCCCCCACCGTGACCTCGCCTCCGCTCCAAAGTGGACACAGTAATTGTGTGAGAGTGCAGCAGCCACCTTCACATGCCTCGTTGCTGCTTTGTATTGGGATTCATTTGGCAAACACAATCACCAGCCCTCTGATTAGAGTTAGGGTATGTAAGGAGATCGTCCAACCAATGGCAGCTAATACAGATATAATTGACTCTTTTTTTCCCCGCCTTTCCCTCAGATTTGCAGAACACAGATTCAAAGGAAATTGAAGACTCATTAAAAAAGAACAAATCAACAAGTCACTGATTGAAAAGATACTGTTGAGCACGCTCAGTAACAACTGTCTACTGGACAGTATTAAATCTACTAAGGCAGACATTCTCTTCCCTTCTCCCTATCCTCCCCCCTCCCTCCCTCCCTCCCTCCCTCCCAATCCCCATCCTCTCCTTTCATCTTCAGGGCCCCAAACTTCATGAACCTAAGTCAAAAAGCAAGTACTCTCAGCTCCAGTTTGATTGCATGTAAATCAGCCCTTAAAAGAGCAGTGAGTTCTAGAAGGCATTAGCATTCCGTCGGCTACCATTGTCGGTATTGTCGGCGTCAGAATGCGTTCCGTTCGGGCGTTATGATAATGTTGCCTCTCGAAATGTTTCAGGCTGGCTTGAGAGGGATTCCTTTGTGTTTTCTATTGTGTGCGAGCCGCCAAAGACTCCTACAGAGACAACATCATCCAAGGGAATTATGGTTCCGGGGGAATTTCTTTTTTCTTAACTTCCCCACTTGATCTGTCTGAAAGGTTCCTTCCCAGACGGTGTGTGTCAGACACACTAGAACACGACCAAAAGCGTTGGCGTGTTTCCTCACCTCTGATCCCGCGATGACGTTACCGTAGCACCGACATCAAACACAAACCACATTCACTCAACACCAGATACTCCACCCTGACCTCTAGCGACCCCTCCCTCCGGGCCTCCAGGGGGCGCCAGAGAGACAGGGGGTACGCGCTGGCATTAGCTCTGCGTCATTTGCGCCGATCTGAAAGCAAACGCAGCAAACGTGAGCACACATGCCACACACAGCCGACCCTTCAGGAGCAGGGATACAGAGTAAACAACAAGGGTCCAGCATGCTTTAGTAGAGTCTGCTCTTAACATACAAGAGCAGAGGGACAATGAGGAGGGGAGGGAGGGAGGGAGGGAGGGAGGGGAGGCGAGCGCCACCGGGCAGGGAGGGAGGGAGGGGAGGGGGGAAGGGGAGGCGAAGGAGGGGAGGGGGGGAGGGGGGGAGTGAGGGGGGCGTGGAGGGAGGGAGGGAGGGGAGGGAGGGAGGGAGGGAGGGAGGGGAGGGAGGGGGAGGGAGAGGGAGGTGAAGAGAGTGGCATAGGGAAGAGGCTTAACAAACCTTTATTACATTTGGGCCCGCTCAATAGACTGGTGATCTACCCTTGCTCTTAGGGCTCAGGCGAGGCTTGTTAGATTACTATTACATCTAAGGATCCCACCGCCACCACTGGTTAACCCTCATTGTAACTCGGATTTTAAATGTGGAAATGTGGCCTTTCTTCTTTCACCAACTGTTTTTTTTCTCTCTCTCCCTCTTTCTCCCCCCTCTCTCCTCTCGGTCTCTTCTCTCTTCCCTCATCTCCCTCTCTCTCTTTCTCTCTCTCCACCCTCTCTCTTTCTCTGCGTCTCTCTCCCTCCTCTCTCTCTGCTTCTCTCCCTCTCTTTCTCTCTCCTCTCGTCCCTCTCCCTCTCTCCTCTCCTCTCCCTCTCTCTCTCTTCCCTCTCTTTTTTCTCTCTCTTCTCCTCTCTTTCTCTCTCAACTCTCTCCCTCATCTCTCCTCTTCCCTCTCTCTCTCTTCCTCTCTTTTTCTCTCTCTCTCTCTCCGCTCTCTCTCTTGCTCTTCTCTCCCTCTCTCTCTCCCCTCACCTCTCTCTCTTCTCTTCTCGTCCTCTCTTCTCTCTCTCTCTCTCTCCTCTCTCTCCTCTCTCTCTCTCTCTCTCTCTCCCTCTCTCTCTCTCTCCTTCTCTCTCTGTTTCTTTTCAGGTGTGCCGTTTTGAAGCTGGTTAAGAAATGTTCCAGTGTCTGGAGATTCTTACAGCTCGCTCTGGAATTTATTCCTTATTTGTTTGATGATTAAAGTTTTCTGTCTGTAAGACAGCAAGAAAGATGCGATGGATTCCCAAAGGCCTACTGCTTTAACGATTTAATTCTCATGTTATTGCAAGGTCTAACTTAAAATGTAATGTATGGGTGTGCGTTTTTTCCCCTTTCCTATTTTACACTTCTTCTGATAAACTTCTCAATAACAACTTTTTTTTGTTACGACTATGTTCAAAAACACATTATTTACTTGTGATGTTAGGAGCTTCTTGGTGACTGTTTAAAACTTTTTAAAGACAAATTGTTGCCCAATTGGTGCGGCGTTCTAGGTGATGGGATGAATACTGCGCCGCCTGGTGGCCAACTCAGGGAGATCTACGCGTGAAACATTACATGCAAGCTCCTTGCTTGACAACGCTGTATAACTGGCACTAAGAACATCGACTCGCTTTTATTGATGTCAGTGCTTAGAACAGTGGTTCTTAACCTGGGTTCGATAGAACCCCAGGGGTTCGGTGAGTCAGTTTCAGGGGTTCGGTGGAGGTCAAGATACACACCTGACTCATATGATTATATGACTTTGAAAAAAATCATATTTTAGTTTTTCAACTAAGAAGGGTTCGGTGAATGCGCATATGAAACTGGTGGGGTTCAGTACCTCCAACAATGGTTAAGAACCACTGGCTTAGATGTTTTTGTGTCGCATATGCTTCCTGTTACCCTGTGTTCTGTTAAACCGGCGTCTGTGCAGAAGTGTGCCTACTGGCGCTGATAGGTTCGTTTACTAAGTTTATGATGACGCGGAGATTTGAAAAGTCTGATAAAAAAGTGCACAAGCAAATGTACTGAGTTGCGACCTATATTGCTAACCTTCACGTGACACTTGGTT
Source organism: Plecoglossus altivelis (assembly GCA_036571765.1). Lineage (NCBI taxonomy): Eukaryota > Metazoa > Chordata > Actinopteri > Osmeriformes > Plecoglossidae > Plecoglossus > Plecoglossus altivelis. Next base: position 2,329,876 of record BROE01000021.1, on the reverse strand, counting down.
AGACCCGACTGCAGGTGGCGCTCGTCTCCATCAAACTAATGAGACTAATAACACAGTTTCAACCGTAAAGAAGTCAGGGTGTTTTAGTAAACTTGGAACGTTTTTGCAAACATTTTTTATCGGGGAAAATGTGCTCCTAAATTCTGTGATCCTTCAAAGTTGAGTACGAAACTAAGCACGATAAACCGCGTGCTCTTTTATCATGCAAAAAAATATGATCTTAGTAGGTAACTTATAACATTGTATAGCCATCACAAAGTAACTAAGTAATGTGTTTATTTATGTATCATTTATATTGCTCGTTTATAGCCTACTAAGGCGAGAAAAAGACAAGCGCATTTAGTTGGCCTCCAAGCAAAATGTTTTCCACGCTTCAGTGAAAAATCAACAGTTTGGAGAGGAACACTCCCTCTCCGTCTCTCTCCGCTGTGTAATCAGCCGAGCCAGTTTTGGCACGTGCTCAGGGGAAGCTGAAGAGCATGGAGCAGGCGCACACAGTGCGAGTGGCACGCGGACAGATGTCGCATCGCTTTCCCCGCCCGTTCGACGCTCCCGCCCTGAAATGATTGACATATGAGTGTTCACACAGCCAATAAGACCCTTCTCCGTTTCATTTGCATAAAGTGGCTGCCTGCCATTGGTTTCCTGCTTGCTTCTGCAAACCGCCTCGCGTGCCTTTACAGCTGTTTATTCCTTTGAAGGCGCTACCGACTGCAGGATTATGAGTTATTATATATAGGCTACATTAAACATATAAAAGACATGAGTTAGTTGTTAAGACAAACTTAGAAATAAGTGTTGTTAAGAAAGTAATTTGTCCTAACTGTCTTACACGAATTGCCTATCAATAAACCTTTAATAGAAGGACTTATAAGGAAAACATTGATAAGGATTGTAGATGTTTCAAGTATCTTATTGGTTTTTACAGAGGTCTAGAACAGGTCTCTGGTTGGTTTTGAGATTCATTACAGCGTAACAAGAGCATCTTAAACTAACAAACGTAGAAACTCCAAAGAAAAATTGCGATGCACTTCAACCATTCCATGAAAAACACAAAAAAAAACTAAGCAGAAAAAACCCCCCAAACATTTAAAAAATATTTATTCTACTTTCTTCCGAGTCCACATTTTCTCTCTAAAACTCAAACTATTACGCGTTAAAACACTAAAAGCATGAATTCTTGCGGGTTACTATGAAAAAGTTGGAAGCAAACACACAGCGCATTCCCCCAATTCCCCTTATCGCTCCGCAGCCAGCCTAGCTGCACCCGCCGCTTTGTTGTTTGTCCCCGCAGGACTGATTGAGCAGCGCGTGACTGACAGCCCGCGGGGGTGTTGTCCAATCAGCAGTCTGCCCCGCGCCCAATGGGTGAGTCCGCGCGCCTATTGGCTGAGAGGAGTGTGGGAAAGAATGCAGAGAGGGTTTCACACGAACTAGGAGCACGCGAACCATCTATAAGTACCGCTGGCGTGTGTCGGCACCAAAGCAGTCTCGATCTGCCCTGACGCTGCCCGGTCTCAAGCACGCTCTCGTACTCCGATGACAGTTCGGTGATAACAAGTGATATAGCTGATCAGTGAGGCTCGCTCGCTCACTTTCTGCGATCGTTCACGTTTCAGAAGATTTGCTCTGAACTCTCATTCGTCGTACCGATCAGCTGTAATAATCGCCGCTTTTCCCCCCCACAAGGAATTAAGGACTTTTTTTTGTTGTATTCAAGGAGAATATTTAGTTCAAGATGCCAACCGATACTATGGAAAAACCTACGGGATCACCCGTCGCAGGGTCCCCCGCAACTGCATCTCACACTCCGGACAAACCCAAAAATGCCAGTGAGCATAGAAAGGTGAGATTAAAAAACAAACAACCAAAAAACAAAAAAACAGAATACAGATAAGCCTGTAAGCAGTTAAAACTAAAAATCGATCACCTGTCCATTTCTGAAACCAGATCCGCATGAAACGGACATGCAATGAAGTTTTATTTACACGGCTAAAGGGCAAATAATTAATGTCAACTTTTTTTTTCCAGTCATCAAAACCAATTATGGAAAAACGTCGTAGAGCAAGGATTAACGAAAGCCTTGGACAGCTGAAGACTCTTATCCTCGATGCACTTAAGAAAGATGTAAGTTTAACCTCACAACAACAACAACAACAACAATAACAACAACAACAGATTCGCACAAATTGCTCGAGCTTTTTTCCCCCTATTGCGTCCGTTTTAGAACGTCCTTCCTTTGTTTTGTCTTCCAGAGTTCCAGGCATTCGAAACTGGAGAAAGCCGATATTCTGGAGATGACGGTGAAGCACTTGAGGAACCTACAGCGCGTGCAGATGACCGGTAAATTCAAATACCATATGTCCCTACGGTCTACTCGTTAGTTTAAAACTTCCATCACTAAGAGCAAAAAAAAAGTGAATTTCGCCAAGCACATGTTCTAAAAACAAACTCTGCTTCTTTCTTTTTTTTGATCAGCAGCTCTGACAGCGGATTCTACTGTCCTGAGTAAATATCGCGCGGGATTCAACGAATGCATGAACGAGGTCACCCGCTTCTTGTCCACCAGCGAGGGTGTGAACACGGAGGTGAGGTCTCGGCTTTTAAACCACCTGTCCGGCTGCATGGGACAGATGATCGCCATGAACTATCCCCAGCAAACACAACAGCAATCTCATCTCGCTCAGCCACTTCACGTGCAGCTACCCTCCACCCTGCCAATCAACAGTGCTTCAATGGGTTCTAAACTCAGTCCCTCTGAAGCCCTCTCTCCTAAAGTCTTCGGTGGGTTCCAGCTAGTGCCCGCTACGGATGGACAGTTTGCGTTTCTCATTCCCAACCCCGCCTTCAGTTCCGCCACGACTCCCGTGATCCCTCTTTACGCCAACGCGGGTGTGCCTGTCACGGTAAACGCCAGTCCCGTCCACGCCAGCTCCGCTCCAACGGTGGCCTCCCCGGTCCACGGGATGACATCATTTGCCTGCGTGTCTCAGGCTGTCAGTCCGGTCGGAGTTAGCACTGGCCCGGAAAGTTCGGAACCCGTATGGCGTCCTTGGTAGACGGAAGTCGGGAGATATTGACAGTACGATGAAACGCAATGTTCATTTAATTCAAATGTTCCGTTTTATGGAACGTTGTTTTCTTTGTTGGACATGGCAAAAGTTTTTTGTTTTTTTTCGTATTTATTGGCTGATTCCAAAATTTGGATGTGGTGATAAATACCGTTTTCATGCAATGGAAGTTTATGAAATATTTGGGATGAAGTACTTTTTATCGAAATATTTAGTTTTGTACAGAGTTGTTATTGATTGTTATACCAAAGCGGAGTGTTTTATATTGTTTGTTTTTTTGAAATTGAAGTTGGGCAATGGACCCGTTGTTACAATAAATCAGTTGCTCGAGTTCGATTTACTAAAGTCTCACTATTTTAATCGCATTGACAGAAAATGACAACACAGATTTAAACTGTCCCTTATCCTGTGGCCCCCTCGAAATGTTTTCTATTGAACAGGTCTAGGCCATGGATGCCTATAGTCCAAATAGGCTATAGCATTCCTGCTAGCATATTGCTAATAATAAACCCTATTCGAGTTCTGAATGTATCTCAAAGACGAAAAAAAACAAGTTTTTAAACTCACATCTTTTCACTCTTTTGGCGGGAGTATGTCTTCCATATAATGTAAAACGCGTCGAAGTAACAATAGCAGAAGAGGGGGGGATTTCGTCTTTTGCAGAAGGAAAAAAAAAAGGTAATTAAAGGTTTGAAAAGAGACTCATCCTATGCGGCGGGTTCTTTAAAGAAGTCCTAAACCCTATTCATGGCCATGGGAAATGCTGTCGGGGGTTAATGTCACTAACAGATTGCCCCACTGAAAGGGGAATATGGAAGGGTCCTCGCTTCCTTTAGTGCAGCAATTGTTCAGCTTGTCTCGAGCACCCATACCTGAATAGCGGGAAAAACGGAGGAACGTGCAGTTTAGTGCCTGACACTTGGCGGGTACACTTGATGGATAGTTGAATTGATCAAAGCAGACGTGTGATATAGCCTACAAGACTTCATGGATGCGAGACTATCCTACATCTTTTTGTTGCCCCCCCCTCCTCTCTCCTTCACGCCATACAGGCGTACAAAACGTTTAAAAACGTAACCCTCACCCCCTCCCTCTCTCTCTCTCTGTCTCTCGCTCTCTCCGATTCTCACTTATCTCTGTAAACCCATCTCGCACTTGTGAGAACGGTGTGGCACCGGGAGACGTGTTGCTGTGGCAGTCGGCGTGGTGCTAGCCGTGTGTCAGCCACTTGCAGCCGGCGGGGCCTCCTCTTCCATGGATAAGGTTACACCCTGCTAAAGGGTCCGCCGGCATTCGCTCTTGTGAGAGCGGCTTGCCTGCTTAGCTTAAAAATAAGTTATGGCCCATTAGCGTGTGGCAGTGTGTCTTTTAAGATCTTTTAAACATATGGAGAACATTCTGACACCGTGACTGGTCAACTGGTCTCTGTAGAAATCTACAGGTACTAATTCGCCAACGAATTTCCATTTTCCTTATACGTTACAATGGCAAGGGTATGGTGCGATTATATCAGCTTTTGATGGCGAAATCCTGTGATATGCTATATTTATTCAATCCCTTCCCTTTTATCATGCCTATAAAAGATCATGCTTCAGTGCTCGTTTCTTTTCAACAAACAGAAGCACGGTTTGTTAATCTATTTGTTTTGGGGTTTTTTTTTTATCCCTCACGTTTAGCTTTTACTTTCGCTGCTCTTTCGGTGACTCCTTTCTAATGAAAAATGCCAAACGAAAAAAAAAACAACAACTTAGAGATCCAGCCATGTATAAAAACCCACTTTTGCACAAGTGAAACACTAGTTGGCAGTGTGTGGGCTAGGCGGCTGTTCTTGTTGCCTGCGTGTCAGAGTTAATAGTTCAGAGATGCCTTTGTGGTGCTGAGGTCGTGAGAACCGAGCGAACTAGACTGCTTGCGGCCGGGCAGAGCGCCAATCAGTAAATCCCCTGGCAGGCACGATCGTGCGTTGGGCCGCGCAGCCGTTCTCCGGAGGTGAGGAGGCGCACACGCGCAAGGACGCCAAGAAGCGAGCCGCGCGCGGTTGGTGTAAACATACGGGAAGCTGGACTCGGCTCATGCTCACTCCCCGCACCCGGGGGAAGTTGACTGAGGCCGTTCCTATTTTTACACGGCCATGAATCGTAGGGAGCGGTGGAGAACTCGGTTCAAAACGGTGCACGAGGGAGAGTCGGTCCCAGCGAGAGGACTACATTGCTCAACTGGAGTAAAACGATAGCATATTAAAACGTTCTTACGCGGAACAAAACAAGCTAACAAAAAAAAAAAACACACTCCTAAATAACATGACTGGTGTGAAAACTCGTCTATTTTTTTTGCCCCCCTTCAAAGCAGTTTCATGGCAGTGATAAATACGCGGGAATTAGCCTAGTTTCTGGTGCGTGGCGATCAATAGAATTCCTATAGAGTAGTGAATCTCCCTTAGGGACTTCCCTTGGGAGTAGCTCCTATTGACGAGGTCAGGACCGAAGCTGAGGAGGGGGTGAATTATCATTCTAATTTAGACTAAACAACGGGAGCGCGCCCAAAACCCACGGGTAGAGAACTTTGGAAACCACCCGTTCCGCCCAAATATAGGCAAGAAAGAGTGTCATCATTTAACGGAATTCTAAAGAGTATGTTTGGTTGGTCATTATAGGGGATAACGTGAACATTTAGCATGTCTGAAAATAGACAAACTTGCAAAACCAAACGATAACCAAAATAGACACTGGTTAATACAATTAGACTGTTTGGACAGTATACACTGGATATTTGTACAAATCGATTGATTTTTAAATTCGAATCGTAACATAATAACTTGGAATCAAATGCAAACCCACAATAGCCTATGCAAAGGTACATGCACGTAACTGGGCCCTCGTGAGTACAGATACGTCATTTCCATGAAACTTCAAAACTGGAGGTGTCTTTCTTTAGATAAAACAGCGAGATATTTTTAGATTTAAGGGACGTTTCTCATGTCGCGTCTTTCTTTCTTTCTTTCTTTCTTTCTTTCTTTCTTTCTTTCTTTCTTTCTTTTACACAGGGAGAGTTCATGTGAAAGTTCTTCAAACCAAGTATGTGCTTGTGTCTCCTCGGCCTAAGTCTATTTATCTGATCAATACAATACTGGCAGGTCTTTCTACTAAACAGTCTATAAGATCGTTGTAGAAGCTGATAAAACAATGGTTACTGGACGATCGCACAAGCTGTCATAATTTGAATGACTGGTTTAGTCGTGTTACTTTTTGTGCTGATGTGCTTTGTGAGTGCTGTTGGTTTAATCCTGGCAAAGACTTAAGAAAGACGATGCATCCATCTCAATGTCTCAAAATTAGCCTGTTTGGCTAAATCTGGCTCATTTTCATGACGGACTAACAACATGAGATTATAAACACAAACATTAAATTCCACTTGACCAATTCCCACAGATTCATACGAATATATGTTTAGTACACACGTAAACATTGGTTTCCTAAACAATACCAAGGTCGTAAATATTCAGAACGTTTATAAAAAGAACAGATTTGAAATGACGTTCGTTTTTATTTGAAGTTGGAGTTGTGCTCCATGTTGAAGACAGAAAACTAGGATCTTCTCCAAAGCTTCAACCTCTTGTGACTTTCACCTCTACCACAGGTCTGTTTCAATTAGTCTTGGGCTACACACACACACACACACACACACACACGCGCACACGCGCACACACACACACACACTCACATGCTCGCACGCACACACTCACATGCTCGCACGCACACACACACACGCGCACACATGCTCACACGCTCATACGCATGCATGCACGCATACACAGACACATGCACACGCACACACAGACACACGCACACACAGACACACGCACACTCACATGCACATACACACATGCGCACACACACTCACATCCACACACAGACACATGCACACACAGACACACACATGCACACGCAGACACACACACACACGCACACACGCACACACAGATAGATAGATAGATACATAGATGGCTAGATAGATGGATAGAAAGGGGAGAGGGGAGAAGGGATGAGAGAAGGAGGAGAATGGAGGAGAAGAGAGGAGAGAAGGAGGAGAAGGGAGGAGAGAAGGAGGAGAATAGAGGAGAGAAGGAGGAGAAGGGAGGAGAGGAAGAGAGAGAGAGAGAGGGTCATGCTACAACAGCGTTGAACAGAGCAACAGCTTTTCTCCTTGCACCTGTTCTCTGGAGAAGACAGATTGGAAGGCGGAGAAGGCAGGTTAAAGATGGCGATTAAAGCGATGCTTTATTGGTTATTAAAGTGGGACAAGTGAGTCACTGCTGGCTTCTCTTTCAGCAACGTTCCTGGAGGTACCTGATCGCTTCTGTGTCTCTGTCTCTCAACAACAACAGACCCTGTTGCTAACAGTGTCAGCCATGAGAGCCGTACGTCTGGTTGGAAAGGTTACTCTGAATTTATTTGTGCACTGTGGTCGTTTTCGTTCTTCCGTGACTTTCCAAACATCCGTGATTGACATGTCCATGTATTTGTGTCGAACTAGTACGTTATTTGACAGTACATAAAAATAGAATTCCCACACAAACATTTCATGCACCTTGTCCGACCACATCCTTCTTCCTCCTTCACTTACTTCCCCTCCTGCTCTCCCTCCTCTCTCTTCCTCTCTCCTCGTTCTGCTCCCTTCTCTATCCCCTCCCCCCTTCCTCCTCCTCCTCCTCTTCTTCCTCCTCTTCCCTCCTCCTCCTTTCCTCCCTCCTCCTCTTCTTCCTCCTCTTCCTTCCTCCTCCTTTCCCCCCTCCTCCCTTCCTCCTCCTCCGCTTTTCCCCCCTCCTTCTCTTCTTCCTCCTCTTCCCTTTTCCTCCTTTCCCCCCTCCTTCCTCCTCCTCCTCCGCCTTTTCCCCCTCCTCCTCTTCTCTCCTCCTCTGACTCCTGTGTATTTATAGGAGAGAGTACTTTCCTCTGAGAGGGAGATGAGGAGCGGGCGTGGGTGTTGTGAGGGGAGGGGGGAGGAGGGGGAGGAGGGAGGGAGGGAGGGAGGGGGAGGAGGGTGTTGGAAAAGGTGAGGTCTGGTGGGGGGGTGATGTGTA
>BROE01000021.1:2314225-2316725 GCA_036571765.1 Plecoglossus altivelis | reverse complement strand
TGTGTGTGTGTATGCTTGTGTGTGTGTGGGTGTATGCTTATGTGTGTGTGTGTATGCTCCTGTGTGTGTAAATGCTTGTGTGTGTGTATGTGTGCTTGTGTGTGTATATACTTGTGCGTGTGTGTGTATACTTGTGTGTGCGTGTGTGTGTATATACTTGTGCGTGCGTGTGTATGCTTATGTGTGTGTATATACTTGTGCAAGTGTGTGTGTGTACTTGTGCGTGTGTGTGTGCTTGTGTGTGTGTGTGTGTATACTTGTGTGTGTGTGTGTGTATAATTGTGTGTGTGTATACTTGTGTGTGTGTGTATACTTGTGTGTGTATTCTTGTGTGTGTGTGTATACTTGTGTGTGTGTGTGTGTGTGTATAATTGTGTGTGTATACTTGTGTGTGTGTGTGTGTGTATACTTGTGTGTGTGTGTGTGTGTATACTTGTGTATGTGTGTGTGTGTGCCAGTGCGCTCCACAGCCCCCTACTGTTCTCTCCTGGTCTGAGTGACAGAGGTGTCCTGGAGCACAAAAGCTCATCTGACTGTATCAACACAAAGAGAAACGTCTCCCTGAAGCAGATCCACAGTATTGATCCTTCACGAACCCACAGCCACCCTCATTGTCCTCCAGCAACCCCCCTTCCTCCCCACCACCTCACCCTTCCTCCCCTCCACCTCACCCTCCCTCCCCTCCCCTCCCCGCTCCAATCAATAGCTCTTTGTGTTGATTTCCACCCATTGACAAATCACTCTCGTCCAACAGCTTTTTGTGCGCCTGTCAATCAAGCCGAGCGTTCCGACCAGGACTGCTCATCCTCCGAGGAAAGTTGACGCTCGGCATTCTGGGTAATTCTCCTCCTCTCAGTCATTCCTGCCTGTCTTCCCGTCCGCTTGTTAAGCCCCTACTAACCTGTCAGCAAACCTAATAAAAGCCACGTGCGATTCATTAAACCCTTTGGACTGAATGAAGGATCCTTACTTGAGAATGTCGTCCCCGCGTCCTGACAATGCCCTGCTAGCATGTGATGAAGTGTCCTCTCCACAGTCGCACCACATGCTTCCTCCTACACACCAGCACTTCCTGTTACCGGCCAGCACTTCCTGTTAAAGACCTGCACTTCCTGTTAAAGACCTGCACTTCCTGTTAAAGACCAGTACTTCTGCTCTGGCTTCTGGGGTTTGAGCTTCGAACGTTCTCTCTCTCTCTCTCTCTCTCTCTCTCTCTCTCTCTCTCTCTCTATGTCTTTCTCTCGCTCTCTCTCTATGTCTCTCTCTCTCTCTTCTCTCTCCTCGTCTCTCTCTCTCTCCTCCCTCGTCTCTCTCTCTTTTATCTTCCCTCGGCTCTTCTCTCAGTGTCTCTCATGTCCCATCTTCTCATTTATCTTTCTGTATCTTTCGCCCCTACTCTCTCTATCCTTATAGGCATAGTCGAGATATACGTGCGTGCTACCATACCCCCTCTCTCCTTATGGCTCTCTCTCCTTCGATCTACTACTCCCTCGCTCTCTCCTTTCTCTGTCTCTATCCACCTCGTAAATCGTGGCTGCTCTACTCCTCTCGTCCGAACTCGTTTCTAACTGGCGGTCACGTCAATGTCTTTCCATCCTTCCTCCTTCTCTCTCTTCTCTTGCCTGCTCTCTGGTTGCTTCTCTCACGCGTGGTGCTCTTCTTTGTCGTCGTACGGAGGACTCTCCGTCGAAGTCCAGCCCTCCTACACAGCACCCCTCCAGCCGACCGCTCCTCCCCCTCTCGCTCGCATCTAGGTCGCTGCTTGCTTCACTGCGCCCTCTCCGTTTTCCTCTCTCGCGTGCTCTTCATCTGTCCTCTCAACATCCTTCTCTTCTCTGCATGGCCTGCGGGGCTCTCGGAAGACAGCTCTAGGTCTGCCTCCCATCTCTCCCGGTTCTTACACTCTTTTGGTCTTCCTCGGGGTGACACTTCTAAAAAACGAGCCGAAACTCTGTCAGTCAAAGGAGTGGCGTAGGCTCGCTGAGCCTCTGGTCCTCACCTGGCTTCGGCCGGACCTCTTTCTCGGGTCCATGTCCTTCCGCTGGTCGTATTCCTTCGCTCTGGCTGTCCCTGGCCGTTCCCACGTCACCCCACCGGGGCGCTCGCTCCTCGCACGCCACAGGTCCTTCCTCTTTTTGGGCGATCCACGAGGGGCGGGGCCGGTACACTGTTCACCGGCACGATTTGTAGTGAAGGGGTGTCGGGGGGTTGGGGTGGGTGGGGCAGGTGGGGGTGGGGGGGCTGGGGGTGCGGACGGGGTCGGTGGGGTTGCAGGGTGACGGCGGAGGGTCGGGACAGGTCGGGGATGGGAGGGTTGGGAGGCACGTGCAGGACTCCAAATGGGGTGGGCGCGTTGGACACGACACAAAGCGTGAGGTGAAGTGCGGTGAGAGGGGTGCAAGGAGGGGGTGGCGGGGGGTGCAGGAGGGGGTATGCGGGTGGCAGTCTGGGTCTTTTTGGCATGTGGGGACTTCTCCCTGTATCTTCTAGTATTGAGGCA
>BROE01000021.1:2294373-2312416 GCA_036571765.1 Plecoglossus altivelis | reverse complement strand
TCCCGCTCTGGGCTCGTGCGCATCTGGTCGAATGTTGGGACCATTCCAGAAGACAAGAGCAGGCGGGACCCTGGACTGCCAGTCGTTCCTGCTTTCCCTCCCGAGCCATCTGAATGGATGCGACCTCAAAGCTGGGACGGGCTGAGAGGAAGGTGCTGAATCAGGTCCGGTACTTTTGCGTGAGACTGCCAGGTGGGAAAGACTGCAGACATGAGGGCATCCATGTTCACTTCCCCTGATAGAACTGAATCATCTCCTCCCCATCCTCCAATTACACACTTTGGCTGACTCCTTGACTATGTTGCTTTTTCCTCAGAGGAAAATCTGGGGGAATCTGGGTTCTCTCTGTTCTCCTCTCGCTTACCTCTCTGTTCTCTGCTCTCTCTCCCTCTCTGTTTCTCCTGCTCTGATTCTTATCTCTCTCTCTCTCTCCTCTCTGTTCTTCCTTGCTCCCTCTCTATCTCTCTTCCATCCTCTCTCTTCTCTTCTCTCTCTCTCTCTCTCTCTCCTCTCCTTCTCTCTGTTTCTTCTCTCTCTCCTCTCTCTCTCTCTCTGTTTATCTCCCCCTCTCTCTCTCTCTCTCTCTCTCTGTTTATCTCCCTCTCTCTCTCTCTCTCTGTTTCTCTCTCTCTCTCTCTCTGTTTATCTCTCTCTCCAGTTCTCTCTCTCCATTTCTCTCTGTCTCTCTCTCTCGTTCTCTCTCTCTCCATTTCTCTCTCTCTCTCTCTCTCTGTCTCTTTCTCTCTCTCTCCGTCTTTCACTCCCTCTCTTCCTCTCTCTCTGTCCCTCCCTCCCTCCCTCCCTCTCCCTCTCTCCCTCCCTCTCTCTCCCTCTCTCTCTCTCTCTTCTCTCTCCCTCTCTCTCCTCTCTCTCTCTCTCCCTCTCTCCCTCCCTCCCTCCGCCCTCCCTCTCTCTCTCTCTCTCCCTCTCTCTCTCTCTCTCTCTTCAGATTTCATCAGAAGACCACAGGTGTATCTCTCTTGTGTCTCTGAGAGTTGTGACACTGCACCGGTTTAACTGGTCGGAGCTAATAAACGACCCTAAAAAGAATGTGTGTGGTGGGTCATTACTGAAACGAAGGATTATTGTGTTGAGCGTTTGTTAAAGCACATTCCTCTGGTGCTGGTCCTCGTCATCTGAAGAGGCAGACAGCCCCCTCCCTCCCTCCCCCCCACCCCTCCCCGTCCCCCACCGCTCCCCCCCCGCCCCCTCAACGTAACACATATGATTATTAGTCTTTGTATTTCTCAGCTCAGCATCTGTCTCTATAAACATTTCACATTTTTGTCCCATTCAGATGTTGAGTTAAGGGTCATCTCTCTTAAGACACCCTCACCCCTCCCCTCCCCCCTTCCCCCCCCTCTCACCCCGTACCATTCAAACCACCTCTCACTCTGCCCCCCCTCTGCCCCCCCTCTCCCTCCCCCTCCCCCCCTACTGCCCCCTCCTCACCATACAAAGCTCCCTATGACATCATAAATATTTCTCGGGTGAGCATTCTCATTCTCACAGTTCTTATCTCCTTCATGGAATTAGGTGATTTCCACTCTGTCCTTCTCAAGGGGCTTTTCTGTCTCTTTTCTTTCCATTTCAAGCTAAATGACAGTTGGTAAATAAAGCTTTTGCGTGTCTTGAAGCGTTGAATGTATATAATGTATATGTTGGTTTCCAAGTCTGGTACCTGAGAGAGAATGTGCTTCACATACAGATAGACTTGCAGGTAGACTTGTGGAAAGATTAGTCGACAGACTTTGTTCTTTTGGAAGACTGAACGTAGGATGAACATCGACTCTCCTCTGTTGTTGTGTGAACTTAGCGTCGATGTCAACAGTCGCATTATTGAGATGATTCAGAAGTAGCAGAGCAATACAGATTCGATTTCCAGAGTGTTCTTTTCCCATCGCGAATGCATTAGTCACGGCGCATTCAAGTCTGGGTTAGTGTGGAGTCAGCAAAGTGTTGGGTTTCACCTTGCATCCCAAGAGCACAGATGAACCAGACCCATTTAAGGTACCCATGGAATTTGAGAGTGTGGCGCTGGAATATAGAACTATAGTCTGGACTCCATTGTTGTTCAAAGATTCTCGACGGCGTGTTCCAATTCCGTCTACAAGCTTCACATATTAAGGGAGAGTAACACACAACTGGTTTGATGCCATTTTTCAAGTTGCATCAAACAATTGCTTCAGCAAACAAATGATCGTTCAGTCGGAAACCTTTTTCTTTCTTTCGTTCTTTCTTTCTTTCTTTCTTTCTTCTATTTTCATCTTGATACCATTAATATATGCATTCACACGACAGTGTGGACGACACAGATATATAGTGGTTTGTAAAACAGATGTATTTATTCATGAAGGAGCCCCTTTGATCTAAAGTGATATCTAATGTGTATAATCAGCACTATTTAAATCTATTTAACTTGATGCGTCTGTAAGCAGTGGGCGAGTCCCTCTTTCTAATGTGCACATTACCACAAGAACAGGTGGTTAAGACGCTTTTGTTTGTCACTTCATCACGGCTCTCCACCCCACCATCCCTCTCCTGGTGGTTTTGTCTGGCTGACTTTACGCCTAGTCCTGGTACGGGGGCGCGGGGGGGGGGGGGTGCTGAGACCGGGGGGGGGGGACAGGGAGGACCGGGGGGGGGGGGTGACTATATAAAAAAGTTGATCTTACCATGAAATGAGCGGGCAGGAAGAAAGGTTCGAATGAGAGTTTTGTCCTGTGATGCAGTCGGCCTATTGGCCCGGCAAGAGCTGGAGCAGGTTTCCACCATATGTCTTCCATCGGAGCTTTTGTGTGGGGCGTGGTCTCCATGGTTACTGCATCAGCTGGACCCATTGTGCGTCAGAACTCAATGGTCCATATATTCATTGCCGGGCCGAGGAGAGGCCCTCTCCACAGAATTAAATTGAAACATACCAACCTCAAGCCCTTGTTGGGCTTGCATGACACATTTCAAACGAAACAAAAAGCAACAAAAAAAAAAAAAAGGAGAAAGGAGAAAGGATTAAACAACAACAGAAAAAGAAGGGGAGGGAAAAGGACAGTCGATTTGTCGGAGAAATCTTGAGAAAAGCTTGGTCGTCGTGGCGACCGGCCGGCCTATCCAGCATGGGCCATTACCCTCCAATCAGATGTAAATTTGGGCCGACCTCCAGTCGCTGTTTGCGGACGAACGGCTTCACACAACCGACACAAATTAAACAGTTTGTTGGCCGATTCACATGTCATCTTAATGGCTTTTTATTCGTTTGCCCTTTGTTTAAATGAACAGAATTACAAACCGTCATTGATTTATAATATTGGGCTGCACTTCGGTCTCGCGTCCGAAGAGCTGGCTGGCTCTCAATCCCCTGCAAGATCACTCGCGAAGAGAAAACCAGTTTAAGAATGCTGGGTCCTGTTAGTAAATACCAACAAGTAGATTAGAATAGACCAACCAAAGACCTGCACTGCATGGTCCTGTTAGTAAATACCAGCTAGTAGGTTAGAATAGACCAACCAAAGACCTGCAATGCTGGGTCCTGTTAGTAAATACCAGCTAGTAGATTAGAATAGACCAACCAAAGACCCGCAATGCTGGGTCGTGTTAGTAAATACCAGCTAGTAGATTAGAATAGACCAACCAAAGACCTACTGGCGTGTAGACGAACACTGAGATCCTGAGAATGTGGAGGGGGGGGGGGGGGGGTTCCTATTCCATACAGTACAACATTTTAAAATTACAAAATGGCGTGATGTCTTGTCACCTAAAAGCCCATACACCATGTTCTCAAGCTACACACTTATAAAAAAAACCCCACAGGAGCAATCGGCAAAACAGAATCCCCGTTTGAAACGTTCGGTTCAGAAAGTTGTCTGTCGGCGAACCAACAGCCTCTTATTTACTTGAATATTTCCGATCGCTGTCGGTCAGAGCTCCAGAAGGCAGAAGATCTTGTGTGAGACAGGAGACAGGATCTGTCCTGGGGGAATATTTTGTGTGAGACAGGAGACAGGATCTGTCCTGGGGGGATATTTATGACAGGCCAGATGGGTGGCAGGCTTGTTTGCTAAGTGATGAGACAGCCATGAATCCAGATCTGTTTTTATCGTTTCTCTGTCTCTCCCAGCGCCGATTCGTCAGCTGCTTAGACGACGACTGGGATTCCTGGCCGTCATCTGCAGGTATCTGATTACGCCAACGACCTCCAAGCTGTCAAACAGTACGTGTTGTCGTGAAGACGCTCCTATTACAGACCCCCACTCAACATCAGGCTTAAGGAGAGCCGCTGTGAATTATGACGGGGGTTTTTTTTTTTTTTTTTTGTGGAACAGCAAAAAGATGATTTGTCTGATATTTCGATTCGTTCCCATCCACTCTGGCTCCCAAAGCAGGAAGTCAGTTGGTGCAAAACAAGAAGCGATTGGCTGACGCTGTGCCCAGAACAGGAAGTATCGGCAGCCTCGTGATTGGGCAGAGAAAATATTTTGCTCGCCTCGACGGCTGGCGCTGTGTTGAACCCAAACTGGCACGCCACAAGATGGGCTTTCCTCTCGGCTGTTATTACAACAAGCAGGATTATTGTTTTAAAATGTATTTCTGACCTTTTTTGGACAGAAACAAAGATATAAATGTAGAGGAGAGGGAGAGACAGAGAGAGAGATAGAGAGACAGAGAGAGACAGAGGCACAGACAGAGAGAGGGACAGAGAGAGACAGAGACAGAGAGAGACAGCGAGAGAGACAGTGAGAGACATACAGAGAGACAGAGAGAGAGATAGAGAGACAGAGAGAGACAGTGAGAGAAAGAGAGACAGAGAGTGAAAAAGAGAAAAAGAGTGAGACAGAGAAAGAGAGAGAGACGGAGAGACAGAAAGAGAGAGGGACAGTAGAGACAGAGAGACAGAGAGAGAGAGAGAGAGAGAGAGAGAGAGAGAGAGGGAGAGAGAGACAGAAAGAGAGAGGAACAGAGAGAGAGACAGAGAGAGACAGAAAGAGAGAGAGACAGAAAGAGAGAGGAACAGAGAGAGACACAGAAAGAGAGAGGGACAGAAAGAGAGAGGAACAGAGAGAGACACAGAAAGAGAGAGGGACAGAGAGAGACACAGGAAGAGAGAGGAACAGAGAGAGACACAGAAAGAGAGAGGAACAGAGAGAGACACAGAAAGAGAGAGGAACAGAGAGAGACACAGAAAGAGAGAGGGACAGAGAGAGACAGAAAGAGAGAGGGACAGAGAGAGACAGAAAGAGAGAGAGACAGAGAGAGACAGAAAGAGAGAGGGACAGAGAGAGACAGAAAGAGAGAGGAACAGAGAGAGAGACAGAGAGACACAGAAAGAGAGAGGAACAGAGAGAGAGACAGAGAGACACAGAAAGAGAGAGGAACAGAGAGAGAGACACAGAAAGAGAGAGGAACAGAGAGAGAGACAGAGAGAGACAGAAAGAGAGAGAGACAGAAAGAGAGAGGAACAGAGAGAGAGACAGAAAGAGAGAGGAACAGAGAGAGAGACAGAAAGAGAGACAGAAAGAGAGAGGAACAGAGAGAGAGACAGAAAGATAGAGGAACAGAGAGAGAGACAGAGAGAGACAGAAAGACAGAGAGACAGAAAGAGAGAGGAACAGAGAGAGAGACAGAGAGAGACAGAAAGAGAGAGAGACAGAAAGAGAGAGGAACAGAGAGAAGATGGAATCGAACCTTCACCATCATCATCATCTTCCTGATCATCTTCACCTTCATCTGGAATACTAGTCTGACAGGGGTGATGAATGATTACAGCGGCAACGAAGCTATTTTTAATTTGTCTTTGTTTTTTAACACCTGCTGTTCCACAAGATTTCAGATTTCTTTAATAGCCGGTCATTCTGCCTGCAGTATTTGCTTGTTTTATACAGATTTATTATGTACCCTCCCACAACACATACACACATGCTCTTACACACACAATCACATGTGCACACATCCACACGCGTCTACAAATGTTTGTATGCGAAAGCCCTCTTTATCAAGCGAAGCTTCTTCCTGTAATGTTGTCATCTCTGCAAATAAAACTACGATTCGTGTAAAGATGGCTGAAACGCGAGCCAGTGTCGACTCCAAACCGAAGCGTTACTGCGAGATCGTCCGAGTTTCCTCATCCGAACTCATGTCTGGTGATGTCTGGGAGCACCCAGCCTGGGATGGAAACTGTGCCCCGTGTTCCCCCTTCAGACATGGAGAGAAAGGACTGAAAGAGCCAAAATGGCCGACAGGCGGTGCATTGTGTCTGTAGTCAGGCCCTGTCTGGGCCACTGGTGGCTGTTGGTGACACATTAGTCCCACCAGCCTAGACTGACAGGATCCAGGCACATGCCTCCCTCCCTCATGAAAGGACCAGAGGGCATTCAGCCCCTCTGGGTGTCTCCACAGGGTGACCAAATCTTTCAGGTATGAGGAAGAGACAGGAGGGAGACAGAGAGGGGGAGAGACAGAGAGAGAGAGGAGGGAGAGAGACAGAGAGAGAGGAGGGGGAGAGACAGAGAGAGAGGAGGGAGAGAGACAGAGAGAGAGAGAGGAGGGAGACAGAGAGAGGGGGGGAGAGAGACAGAGAGAGAGGGGGAGATACAGGGGGAGAGAGACCGAGAGAGAGGAGGGAGAGAGACAGAGAGAGAGGGGGAGATACAGGAGGGAGAGAGACAGAGAGAGAGGAGGGAGAGACAGAGAGAGGGAGGGAGAGAGACAGAGAGAGAGAGGGGGGAGAGACAGGAGGGAGAGAGACAGAAAGAGAGACAGAGAGAGAGAGAGGAGGGAGAGACAAGAGGGAGATAGAACGAGAGAGAAAGAGACAAAACCAAAGCAAAAGACTGAGAAGATTGTCTCAAGGTCCCAATTATTCAAAGCTTATCTTTTCAGAAGGCCTGATCTCAAAATGAATAAAGTCCTGGCAGTTACTGCCGGCCGGTCGCCCCTCTATAGCTGTTGAGACAGAGGATGAGGGTTTGGGGCGACCGTGTCAATCCTGCCTTGACCCCCGGGGTGAAGGGGTGACGTTATTTAGTGACAGAGGGGCTGTCTCCTCTTAGCGCCTCTCTTTAAACCATCGGCCGCGTGAATGAGGAGGGCAATCACATTAGAGGCTTTTTCTGCTTCGAGTTCTCTTTTTTTCATTCTTTCTGTTCTCCCTCATTCTCCCCCTCGTCCTCCCCCTCGCCCTCCCCCTCGCCCTCCCCCTCTCTCCCCCTCCTCCTTGTCCTCCTCCTCTTCCCTACTCCCCTTTCGTCTGTTTTCTAGAAGAATTCTCTAATCCCGAAGTGCGTCTCGGTTGTTGACTCAGAAGTCGGCTGCGGAGGCGAGGCAGTGAGGCGAGGCAGTGAGACAGTGAGACAGTGAGGCAGTGAGGCAGTGAGACAGTGAGACAGTGAGGCAGTGAGGCAGTGAGGCAGTGAGGCAGTGAGGCAGTGAGGCGGTGAGACAGTGAGGCAGTGAGACAGTGAAGTGAGACAGTGAGGCAGTGAGACAGTGAGGCGAGGCAGTGAGGCAGTGAGGCAGTGAGGCGAGGCAGTGAGGTGAGATAGTGAGGTGAGGCAGTGAGGCAGTGAGGCAGTGAGGCAGTGAGGTGACGCAGTGAGGCAGTGAGGCAGTGAGGCAGTGAGGCAGTGAGGTGAGGCAGTGAGGTGAGGCAGTGAGGCAGTGAGGTAGTGAGGCAGTGAGGCAGTGAGGCAGTGAGGCAGTGAGGCAGTGAGGCGAGGCAGTGAGGTGAGGCAGTGAGGCAGTGAGGTGAGGCAGTGAGGCAGTGAGGCGAGGCAGTGAGGTGAGGCAGTGAGTGTACGTGTACTCACACATGTGCAAATAAACATATGTATATACAAACACACACATGTGTAACCACACACACACGTACACACACATGTACACACACATGTGCAAACAAACACATGTACATACAAACACACATACATGTGTAACCACACACACACGTACACACACACGTACACGTGTACACACACACCTACACGGGTGGATACACACACGAACACACACACGTACACACACAAACACACACACATGTACACACACACATGTGCATACACAAACAGACACATGCACACACAAACACACACACACACACACACGTGTACACACACACGTATACACACATTGACACACAAACACACGTGTGCACCCACACAAACACAAACACACACGAGTACCCACACACACAAACACCCTCGTGTTGAGATACCATCATTTTCCGACGAAGCAGGTATCCACAATACTATCAATAATTCTAAAGTAAGTTAGTTCAACAAGGTTTCGCCCTGGCCAGATTAGCTCAGATTAGGTCAGATTAGAGGGCCATGGTGTTTAGCCTGACCAGGGACCTGAGGATCCTGCAGAGAACATTCCTTCCCTGGGTTCTCAAACCAGGAGCCTAATCTAGGAGTCGGATCGTCTCCTTTAACGTAATGTTGATTTAGGCTGCACCTACTAAACACACACATTCTCTCTCTCTCTCTCTCTCTCTCTCTCTCTCTCTCTCTCTCTCTCTCTCTCTCTCTCTCTCTGTCTCTCTCTCTCTCTCTTTCTCTTTCTCTCTCTGTCTCTCTCTCTCTGTTATTCTCTCTCTCATCTCAGTGTCTGTCTCTCTCTCTGTCTTTCTCTCTGTCTCGCTCTCCGTCATTCTCTCTCTCTCTATTATTCTCTCTCTCAGTGACTATCTCTCTCTCCGTCATTCTCTCTGTCTCTCTCTGTCTCTCATTCTCTCTATATAGACATACACCCATATGTGGATAAGCACACACAAGCACACACAATTTTTATCTCTTCATCCATACACACACACACACACACACACACACACACACACACACACACACACACACACACACCACCACCAGCCCCCCTTCTCACCAGGGCTCAAGACAAGCTCCATAAAACAGTCTACTCTCTCTCTTTCTCTCTCTCTCTCTCGCTCTCTCTCTGTCTCTCTATCTATCAATCTATCTATCTATCTCTCTCTCACATATACACACACACACACGCACACGCGCACACACAAACACTCTCACATACACACACTCTCAAACACTCTCACATTCATGCACATACACTCTCACATACACACTCAAACGCTGTCACATACACACTCAAACACTCTCACATACACACTCAAACACTGTCACATACACACTCAAACACTGTCACATACACACTCAAACGCTGTCACATACACACTCAAACACTGTCACATACACACTCAAAAACTCCCACGCTTGAAAACATCGCACGTACTTCTCACTGCATCTAAAATAAGGGCTGTCACAAGAGTACAGGTCAGAAACAGAAATATTCATGATGTTTCTTTATCCCAACAACCGATTGTTGTCATATTTAATCTATTTTGAATATCAGAAAATGACACATCAAAATGAATCATACACACGTTGCCTCAGACTCCCATCCTCTCCTCCTCTCCTTTCCTCCCCTCCTCCCTTCGTATCCTTCTCTTCTCTTCACCTCTCCTCTCCTTTCTTCCTCTCGTCCTCTCCTCCGTCTTCCTCTCCTTCCCTATGGAGGGTAAATCCTAGAGATTCTCTTGTCAACGCCTAAACAAGCGGGTATATCTAATTCAATTAAGCACACAAGACTGTGCCAAGAGATGACTAGAGTCCCATGTGGGGAGGGCAAGGAGGAGAGGGGAGTAGAGGAAGGGAGAGGGGGACAGGAGCAGGCAGGAGAGATAGGGAGGGAGGGAAGGATGAGAGGAGGGAGGGTGGGAGGAGAGGGGGGAGGGAGAAAGGGAGAGGGGACGGGGGCAGGCCAGATGGGGGAAGTAGAGATAGGGGAGGAGGTGGAGAGGAGGCGAGGAGAGGGATGGATGGCAGAAGGAGGGGGGAGAGAGGGGGGAGGAGATGAGGAGGGAGGAGAGGGGCCTGCAGAAGGTTAGATACATGGAACGACGATGCTCTGATTCTCCAGAAATCTCATGTCTCCTGCCAGGCCTCCACTCCACTGGAGAGAGGAGGAGAGAGAGAGTGGGAGAGAGAGGAAAGTGAGGAGAGGGTGGAGAGAGAACAGAGAGGGAGAGAGAGATAAAGAGAGAGAGGGAGGAGGAGGAGTGAGAGAGAGACAGAGAGATGGAGATGATAGAGAGAGAGAGAAGGGATAAGAGAGAGGAAAGTGAGGTAGAGGAGGAAGGGAGGGAGGAAAGAGGACAGAGAGAGGTGGAGAGAGAGGAGAGAGAAGTAAAGAGAGAGAGAGAGAGGAAGAGAGAGACAGAGCGAGAAAGCCTGTAAACATGGAAACACAATAATCATATCAACAATAACAGTAATAATCCTAACACAATCAGAATGACTAAGGTTCTTGTAAACCACAGGCATGAATCAGGGTGATGAGGGGAACGTATCCTCTCTCCCCTCTGCACCTTTCAGTGTTAATAACAGGCAATCAAGACTCTTGTATTCATTATTAACGCTAAAACAAATCAAGTTAACTTAGGCTTCAGGAACTTGCCCATAGCAACTGTAGCTAAGAACATGTCAATTGAAACTGCCAGCCCCTTTCCTCCCCCATAGGGAACTTGTTACTAGAACATGTCAATGAAATGCCCCTTCCTCCCCCGCATAGGAAGTGTTACTAAGAACATGTCAATGAAACTGCCCCCCCTTCCTCCCCCCCATAGGAACTGTTACTAAGAACGTGTCGATGAAACTGTCCCCCCTTCTTCCCCCCCATAGGAACTGTTACTAAGAACATGTCAATGAAACTGTCCCCCCTTTCCTCCCCCCCATCAGGAACTGTTACTTCTAACATGTCAATTGGAAATGTCCCCCCCTTCCTCGGCCCCCATAGGAAAGTGTTACTTCGAACATGTCGATGAAACTGTCCCCCCTTCTTCCCCCCCATAGGAACTGTTACTAAGAACGTGTCGATGAAACTGTCCCCCCTTCTTCCCCCCCATAGGAACTGTTACTAAGAACGTGTCGATGAAACTGTCCCCCCTTCTTCCCCCCCATAGGAACTGTTACTTCGAACATGTCGATGAAACTGTCCCCCCCTTCCTCCCCCCCACACACAAGAACTGATATCAGATTTTCGCCCCCCAGTTCGGACCGGTTCAGAGACTTGGGCTGATGAGGATGTGAATCTGGGGCAGCGATGGTCAGTTAACCTGGTGTCCATTTCTTTTTAATCTTATTTGTATTTTATAATAGATTTGTATTATATTTCCATCTTCCTTCATTATGTTTCACGTATGTTCTATGTTTGCACTTCCCTGCCACAGTATATTCTGTGCTTGTGTATCTTGCATGGCGAATAAAACCGATTCAGATTCATATTCAGATTCATATTCAGATTCATATTCAGATTCATATTCAGATTCAGATTCAGATTCAGATTCAGATTCAGATTCAGATTCAGATTCAGATCACCAGGCAGCCCAATGGTCACGGCTGACAGACGAGTCGACACTTTCACAACAAGGACCATCTTCTTCTTCTTCTGTTTTCCAGCACTTTTGACTTCATCTGGCAAACATGTCATCTCTCTGAGGGCTTTCAGCCGACCAGACGTTCCCAATGGAACCCTGCTGTTCTCCTGGAACCCGACGGAGAACAGAAATCCTCTTAAACGTTTGACTTTCTCACAGAAACAGCTTGCTAAACGGCGTTTCTGTAATGGCGTCCTGCTGGGGTTCATATGTGCAGTGGGCGCATGCAGGACAGAGTTGAGTCAACAGCATTAACATGAGAATACCCCCCTACAGAAAGGAAACTCCACCAAGTTTTTTTTTTTTGGGGTGAATAAAAATCTGAAACTATAGAATTCTTTGTTTTCAGAAAAAGAGAGAGAGAGAAAACAGCCAGAGAGAGTGTGAGAGAGACAAAGAGAGCAAAAGATGAAATCAAAGCTGTTGATGGTCTTTTTTTTCTCTCTATCGTCAAAAAGTTGGTATTTACATGCCAAAAGAGAAGATAGTGTTCTCCTCCTCCTCTTTCTCCTCCTCCCCCAACTTCTCCTCCTCTTTCTCCTCCTTCTCCTCCTCGTTGTCCTCCTTCACCTCCTTGTTCTCCTCCTCCACCTCCTCTTTCTCCTCCTTCTCCTCCTCTTTCTCCTCCTCCACATCCTCTTTCTCATCCTCCAACTCCTCTTTCTCCTCCCCTACCTTTTCCTCCTCTTTTGCCTCCTCTTTCGCCTCCTCCACCTCCTCCTCCTAAGGGGCATGGCACAGGGAGGCCTCTCTCCCTGTGGGTGCTGGTATCCCTGCTTCATCTCCTCCTCCAGCTCCTGCTCCTCCTCCTCCACCTCCTCCCCCTCCTAAGGGGCATGGCACAGGGAGGCCTCTCTCCCTGTGGGTGCTGGTATCCCTGCTTCATCTCCTCCTCCACCTCCTGCTCCTCCTCCTCCAGCTCCTCCTCCTCCTAAGGGGCATGGCACAGGGAGGCCTCTCTCCCTGTGGGTGCTGGTATCCCTGCTTCCTCCAGCTCCCTGCCAAGCTGTGGTTAACAAGCTCCGGCCTGAATTAGAGAATGGCAATGAGATTTTAATTGGTGACACATTATATTTATCAGGCTGACCGGGGAGTCTAGGGACTGGGCCTCTTCATTGTTTTGTTCTTTGGCGTGCATTACTTCCTCATAGATGCCTCTGCATGCACCCCAACCCCTCCTCCTCCTCCTCCAACCCCTCTCCCGCCCCTCCTCCTCCTCCAACCCCCCTCCTGCCCCTCCTCCTCCTCCAACCCCCCCCCTGCCCCTCCGCACGGGGGCTCCTACGTGTAAAGAGGAGAGAGAAACGCACTGATCGAACGTCATCTTGAATGATAACATTGAATTATTCATAAGGGGTCTTTAAAGTGTTAGATAAATCCTGACCCCACCCCACGCACACACACACACATGCTAACACACACACACACACACACACACACATGCTAACACACACGCTCACACACACACACACACACACACATACACACACACACATGCTAACACACACACACACACACACGCTAACACACACGCGCACACACACACATGCTCACACACACGCTCACACACACACACTCACACACACACCTCCTTAGCACCCTCATGACACTCACACACACACACACTCACACACTCACACACACACACACACACACACTCACACACACACACACACACCTCCTTAGCACCCCCCGCTGTCTGACACACAACACACCTCCCCCTTTTTGGAACAAAAGCTTTTCTTTTGTCACGGGCCAGATCACGGAAAAGACAGTTTAAACCTTCGCATAAAAGCAAATCCTTTCCAGCCCGGTGTACCCATGGAGACTGTGTGTCTGATGCAGAGCGACACCAGGGTTATTAACAAGTGTTCTGGTACAACTGTCCTCTTACGAGTGTTTCAGCGTGACGTTAGACCAACACTGGGGTGAAGTCAACGCTTGGAAACACCCTTCAGAGTGACAGGCAATGACACGAAAGGCACCATATGTCATGAATATATTTGGATGATTACAGAGTTTCAATTCACTTTTGTTATGATCATTGGCTGTGCTGACCCTGGTTTAGTGAATGATAGTAATGGACTGTTAACTGTTATGAATCCTCATATGGAAGTTCAGTGAGCCAATTTCTTTTTCAGGCAGTTAATTTTATCCAAAGAACGAATGTAAGAAAATCGTTTTATCTGTAAAAGCAACAGATCTTGTTCGGTTCACAGTTGAAGTTTTGGAGATTTAAAAAAAGTTACCTCGTTTTAAGAAGTTAAAAAAACCCCAAACATAATAAATTTGATAATGAAACTAGAAGGAAAGCAGCAGATGAAAAGAGAGCATAGAGGCAAAGACTCAACGTTAAGTAGTAGAAGTCGTTTGTGTTTGACTCTGTTGAAACTGCGTTTCATTTCAAACACGGCGTGTGTCTGTGGATGTAGCAACAGGAGAGAGACCCTAACCCAACTGGTTTCAGCCTCAATCTTATGTTGACTTGGGGGGAGGGAGGGTGGGTGGAGGGTGGAGGGTGGAAGGGGCGGAGGAGTGGGGGTGAGGGGTGGAGGAGTGGAGCGAGAGGAGGGAGGGTGGAGGGGTGGAGGGTGAGAGGAGGGTGAGGGTGGAGGGTGGGGGTGGAAGAGGAGGGAGGGCAACAAGGGTGGAGAGGTTGTGGTGGGGGAAGTCAGATGGTGATTCGGGGTGGACATGGATGGAGAGAGTAGAAGGGAGAGATGGAGGGTGAGAGGGGGGGTGGGGGTTGGGTGTAGGGATGGAGGAGGTATGGTGGAGGAGGGGGTGGAGGAGGGGGTGGAGAAGGGGTAAGAGGAAGGGTAAGAGGAGGGGGTGGAGGAGGGTAAGGGGGTAGAGGAGGGTGGAGGGGGGGGGTGGAGGGGGCTAGAGGAGGGGTAAAGAAGGAGGGGGTGGAGGCAGGGGGGTGGAGGAGGGGGTGGACGGAGGGAGTAAGAGGAGGGGTAGAGGAGGGGGTGGGAGGGGGTGGAGGAGGGGTAAGAGGAGGGGTAAAGGAGGGGTGGAGGAGGAGTAAGAGGAGGGTTTGGAGGAGGGTGTGTGGAGGAGGAGGGGTGGAGGAGGTGGAGAAGGAAAGGAGAGGTAAGAGGAGGCGGGGGTGGAGGGAGGGTGGAGGAGGGGTGGGAGGAGGGGGGTGGAGGAGGGGTAGAGGAGGGGGTGGAGGGGGGAGGGGTGGAGGAGGGGTAAGAGGAGACCAGACTTGTGGTCTTCTCTGAGAAGGGGCGAGGACGAGGAGCCTAATGAAACATTTAAGATTCTGAAAACAGACCAAGACCAAAAAAAGGCAGGAAGAAAGAGAGACAGACTCTCTGAGAACTGGTAACAAAGCGCAGCTCTGAGGGTCTCCTTTGTCCAGGGGCCCGGAGGAAGCAGGGGCCGTCCTGCTACAGATGTGAGGAGTGTCCCATATTGAGGTGGGCTGTAAGGGCCCTGCTCACAGCTGTGGCCCCTCAGTCCTCCCCTGCCACCAGGCTCTGGTCTTTGTGTGTCTTTGTGGAGGCCACAGAGCCCTGATGTTACACTGAGATGATTGCACAGCAACGGCTTTGTGTCGGCCAACAAGGAGACCCTCGATGTGACCTCTGGTGGTGCTCTCTCTCTCTCTCTCTCTCTCTCTCTACCTCTCTCTCTCTCTCTCTCTCTCTCTCTCTCTCTCTCTCTCTCTCTCTTTCACTCTCTACCTCTCTCTCTCTTTCACTCTCTACCTCTCTCTCTCCTTCTCACTATCTATCTCACTCTTTCTCTCTCACTATCTCTACCTCTCTCTAACTCTCTCTCTTTCTCACTATCTGTACGTCTCTTCCTCTCTCTACCTTCTCCCCTCTCTCTTTCAGTTTCTATCTTTCTCTCTCCCTCTCTCTCCCTCCCTCTACCTTCTGCCTTCTTCCCCCTCTCTTTCTCACAATCTCTACCTCTCTCTACCACTCTCTCTCTTTCTCACTATCTCTGCCTCTCTTTACCGCTCTCTCTTTCTCACTATCTTTACCTCTCTCTACCGCTCTCTCTCTCTTTCTCACTATCTCTACCTCTCTCTACCGCTCTCTCTTTCTCACTATCTCGACATCTCTCTACCCCTCTCTTTCTCACTATCTCTACCTCTCTCTTCCATTCTCTCTCTCTCTTTCTCACTATCTCTACCTCTCTTTACCACTCTCTCTCCTACTCTCTTTCTACCCCCCACCTCATCTTGTCTCTGTCTTTCCTTCTCTCTCTCCCACTCTGATTCACACGCACACAAACAAACAAACACACACACACCCTCATCCCACCACCCCTCCTCACGCACCCCTCTCTCGGTGTGGCTCTGTGAGGATGACAAGGTGATGAATCTGCCTTATGTGTGCTTCTATGAAGTGAGGCAGTGTCTGGGGGAGGGGGGGGAGGGACTGACCCTCTTTGCCCTCCCCCCTGCCCTCCCCCCAGCCCTGAGCCCAGCGCTTGTTCCTCACCCCTCGCCCAGGACCTGCCCATTTAGCACTTAACTGCTCATGATTAATGAAGATCCCATTCCAGGCAGCATATGCCATTCTCAGAGATCCAGAAGGCCAAGACATTGGTGAATGTTTTTTTGAGTAATGATGTCACAAGTTCACCACGAGCTGTTTAGAGACATAAGAAGTGAAAAGGCTCAAGGAAAATGGGCCTTTTCAACCGAAAAAAGGACAATGGTGAGGATACAGCTGCTGGTTAGTAAATGTGTTTGAAAACCAGGAGATGTTTATAAGGCGCGAGTAAAACACAAAGGTAGCAGCTTTGCTCACTAGATTGTTTTTACTTAACTCATTTTATTATTTTAAACACTTAGACATTTAGAGTTTTTCATTTTAAAAAGTTCTTCTTGATAAGTTCCAGTAAAAAAAAACGTTGACAAATTTGATTATTTTACTTTTATTTTTGAAACTATTTTTGTTATTTTTGTTAGAGACTATTGTTATAAACCATCTTTAAAAGGCAGACCATCTACATTCAAACGTTTTACTTTCGAATTTTATTGTTCTTTTCAATTCCAAGCTAAACCATGATCATCAGAATAGTTTCTTTTGAACCTGCCTTCCTTGTCGGTATTTATGAATCATCTATTCCTTGAATCATAAACCAATCTGAGAAGACACGCCTAAAATAAACAATGTCAGCATAGAACTTAGAAAACTTGCTTGAGTACTGCATTCTGCCTGCCTCCCTAGTTGGCTGCCTGCCTGCCTGCCTGCCTGCCTGCCTCCCTGCCTCCCTGCCTCCCTGCCTCCCTGCCTGCCTCCCTGCCTCCCTGCCTGCCTGCCTGCCTGCCTGCCTCCCTCCCTGCCTGCCTGCCTGCCTGCCTGGCTGCCTGCCTGCCTGCCTGCCTGCCTATCTAACTCCCTCCCTCCCCAGTCTTCTTGTGTGACACCAGAGCTTTGATGATGCCCAGCAGTTATGAAATCACAACATCAACAAGATGACTGTACGGTAAACCTCCGTCTCTTTCCTGTCTGTAGCTGTTCTCCAGCTAGGCTTGGGTTTGCCTCTGGCAGCCACAGTTACGACTTCCAGCACACACACTCTCTCTGACTGCTCTAATAGCCCTGGGCCAGACCAGAGAGTGTGGGAGAGGTGTGTGTGTCTGTCAGCCAGTAGGGAGTGTCTGACAGAAACCAGGCCTGCTAACCTGTAGACACACAGACAGCTGGGAGTCCCCGCTCACGGATCGTCTCAGAACCCTGCCCCTGCCCCTGGCCCTGCCCCTGGCCCTGGCCCTGCCCCTGGCCCTGGCCCTGGCCCTGGCCCTGGCCCTGGCCCTGGCCCTGGCCCTGGCCCTGGCCCTGGCCCTGGCCCTGCCCCTGGCCCTAGCCCTGCCCCTGGCCCTAACCCTGGCCCTAGCCCTGGCCCTAGTCTTGGCCCTAACCCTGGCCCTAGCCCTGGCCCTAGTCTTGCCCCTGGCCCTAGCCCTGGCCCTAGCCCTGGCCCTAGTCTTGGCCCTAGCCCTGGCCCTAGTCTTGGCCCTGCCCCTGGCCCTGCCCCTGGCCCTAAGCCTAGCCCTGCCCCTGGCCCTAGCCCTGGCCCTAACGCTAGGCCCAGCCCTGGCCCAAGTTCCATCCCATAACTAGGCATGGCCCAGCCTTGCGCAGCCCAGCCCAGCCTCTTCGCTGTGGGCCTGCTCTCCCCCTCTCGCACTCTCTCCCTCTCCCCCTCTCCCCCTCTCCCCCTCTCCCTGCTACAAAGACCTGTCACGTTTAATGGGCTGTGGGCTGAGTGTGCTGGTGAAGTCTTCTCAGAGACACAGGCTGGGGAAGAAAGGCTCACAGACAGCTAATGCAGCTTAATATTCTTTAAAAAGGTTCGGGGACAATTAAGGGAGTGTTTCCCAGGCCCCCCCCCCTCTTCCCCCGCCCCGCCCCATCCTCCCTCCTGCCTTCACTGCTGCCTGCCTGCTTGATGGAATCTCAATGCATCTTATTGATGGGGTCAGAGATTAGAGGCAACGGTGTGTGTGTGTGTGGGTGTGTGTGTGTGGTGTGTGTGTGTGTGTGTGTGTGTGGGTGTGTGTGTGTGGGTGTGTGTGTGTGTGTGTGTGTGGGGGTGTGTGTGGGTGTGTGTGTG
>BROE01000021.1:2211907-2254266 GCA_036571765.1 Plecoglossus altivelis | reverse complement strand
TCCAACACCCCTACCTCCTTGCCTCCCCTCCCACTGACTACCTAAGGCCTATCTCACGGCACTGACTCTGCTTGATACGCGCTCCCTTCTGTCTTCGATCTCGAGTATCACACGATCTTGTAACGTCAGTACCCCATACCTTGTGCGTAAAACATCGGCTCCGCACTACCGCGGATCTCGAACATCTACACACCCACAATGACTCTGCCGACTCGTCACGATCTCTCATCACATCAACCCCCCCCCCCCCCCTCGCTCTCACTCTCTCCACCTCTCTCTCTCTTTTTTTTTTTTCTCTCTCTCTGTCTATTTCTTTTTTCACACGCACACACACACCGCGCGCACGCATAGATAAACATACAGATAACTTACTCATACACAGACACATACTTACACAGACACAGGCACACACCCACACTGTACCCTCCCTCCTCAAAGGGCTGACTCAGAACTAGAGGGCACAGGGGCAGACAAACCACACATCTGAATCATAATGCAAGAACCTGTTAAGCAGAAAGACAGACAGACTGGCAGGCAGACAGGCAGACAGGCAGACAGACAGACTGGCAGGCAGACTGGCTGGCAGACAGACAGGGCTTCGGCAGGCAGGGCTGGCAGGGCAGGCAGGCAGGCAGGCAGACCAGGCAGGCAGACTGGCTGGCAGACAGACAGGCTGGCAGGCAGGCTGGCAGGCAGGCAGGCAGGCAGGCAGACAGGCAGGCAGGCAGGCAGGCAGGCAGGCAGACTGGCAGGCAGACAGACAGGCAGGCAGGCAGGCAGGCAGGCAGGCAGGCAGGGTGTGTACTGTGGAGTTATGTGACCTTGCAGTGATTTACAAGTTGGCTCTGACAAGGTCCCAACCTGCAAGTTTCTCCCTTCCTACCAGCGAGACCAGCATTGAGACAGGAGAGGGAGACCAGCATTGAGACAGGGCAGGACAGGGAGACCAGCATTGAGACAGGAGAGGGAGACCAGCATTGAGACAGGACAGGGAGACCAGCATTGAGACAGGACAGGGAGACCAGCATTGAGACGGGACAGGGCAGGGAGACCAGCATTGAGACAGGACAGGACAGGGAGACCAGCATTGAGACAGGGCAGGGAGACCAGCATTGAGACAGGGCAGGGCAGGGAGACCAGCATTGAGACAGGACAGGGAGACCAGCATTGAGACGGGACAGGGCAGGGAGACCAGCATTGAGACAGGACAGGGAGACCAGCATTGAGACGGGACAGGGCAGGGAGACCAGCATTGAGACAGGGCAGGGAGACCAGCATTGAGACAGGACAGGACAGGGAGACCAGCATTGAGACAGGACAGGGCAGGGAGACCAGCATTGAGACAGGACAGGACAGGGAGACCAGCATTGAGACAGGACAGGACAGGGAGACCAGCATTGAGACAGGGCAGGGAGACCAGCATTGAGACTCAGGAAATATGATGATTCTCACCAGAGAATAAGTACTTTACAGATGAGCCTTCTGGGTGTATTTGAGTCAACTCTATTGATGTTACCCCTCTCACATAGTCTCATCGCTCTGCAACCAGAGCACAGGGAATTCCATCTGTATCTAAACTGTGCTGGAGGACTTTCAGATTAACAGAGGTTCGTTGGACCAGTACACCGAAACTCCCTTTACAAGATGAAGTCATCAACAACTGCCTCTAGTTTGAGGACTTGGAAACCAGCCAAGGATTCTGCACACTTCCTGAGAGCCATTTGTGTGTTCAAAGTGTGTGTTAGCCGTGCGTTTGTGTGAGTACGAGGTGTGTGTGAGCGTCTGTGTGAGAGATGTGTGTGTGTGTGAGGTCTCAGAATCACAAATCACTCAGACAGGGAGACAGGAAACAAGGTTTTTCCCCCTCCTCGTGGCAGAGAAACTGGGCATGTCGTCCTGTGGTTCATTCAGACCCTCGACTGAGGACCATGCTGCTCTGCCAGAGCGGCTCTCCACCACTCGGTTCTCACTAACCCTCCTCAAAGGACACATTGTTTTACAACAGGCCAAATCATGTACGTCCAGCCCCAAAGCCCTGGGCAGTGATGGGTCTGTGTGTGTGTGTGTGTGTGTGTACGTGTGTGTGTGTGTGTGTGTACGTGTGTGTGTGTGTACGTGTGTGTGGGTGTGTCGGTGTGTGTGTGTATATGTGTGTGTGTGTGTGTGTGTACGTGTGTGTGGGTGTGTCTGTGTGTGTGGGTGTGTGTGTATATGTGTGTGTGTGTGTGTGCCTTTGTGAGTGTGCACACCTGTGTGTGAGAGTGCCTGTTGGTGACCACCTCTGTGAGTGTGTTTTTACCACTGTGTGTGTCTACCTGTGGGTGTGTGTGCCTTGTGTGTGTGTCCTTCTGTGTTCTCCTGTGCGTTTGTGCCTGTGTGTGTGTTTGTGCCTGTGTGTGTTTGTGCCTGTGTGTGTGTGCCTGTGTGTGCCTGTGTGTGTGTTTGTGCCTGTGTGTGTTTGTGCCTGTGTGTGTGTGCCTGTGTGTGTGTGTGTGCCTGTGTGTGTGTGTGTGCGTGCCTGTGTGTGTGTGTGTGTGCCTGTGTGCGTGTGTGTTTGCACAGCAGGTCAGCTGGACATCCCATAATATGAGGCTGTCTTTAAACGAGCGTTCCGTTGACAGATCTCTCTCTCTCCGACTGCGTTATCAGCAGTGACTGAGTACGAGCCGCCCCCCCTCCCCCCCCCTTTACACTGCCGTAAAGGTATGCAGGAACTACTACAGGAAGTGCAGAGTGGCAACGCAGCGCCGTGATTGGCTCCGCCACTTCCTATTGTTGCCTCGTCGACGATAACCCCCGGCGACCTGACAGGAAGGAAACTCATCACTCAGCGGAAGGGGGCGTGGCTTGTCCAGGCTTTGTCGCCAGGTAACTCATTAACCCTGACCTCCCAGCAGGTTCAACCCTGAGAAAACAGCTCACTGCCTTTCAGGAATGACGGCGCTGCGAGGAGCAGGACGCCACGAGGAGCAGGACGCCACGAGGGACGATGTTGACAAGTTAGACGGACGGCGATTCAGAAGGAAGTATTCAACAGCTGATGGAAGCTGACAGGATGAGATAATAATCTTATCCTTAATCACGTAACTGTTTCTAACGATTGAGAAAACAGACTTCATCAGAATATGCTGAATGACAGTAGTTCAGATCTGTAGATTATCTAAATTTGGGGGGTGGGGGGGGGGGTAATTCATTAGGTTTTTAACTTTTACATGTTTTTTTCTGCGTTAACAGAGTTATTTATCAAGACAGAATAATGTGAAAACAAAACTGCATCCGAGAGAGATGGAACTGAGTGATCTCAAACCAACTGCCACAAGAAACGCAATGAGACGAATTAAGGCTTTTTCTCTCTAATTAGGACCATGGAAAAGTGAGGGGGTTGTGTGTGTGTGCATGTGTGTGTCTGTGTGTGTGCATGTGTATGTGTGTGTGAGTGTGTGTGTGTATGTATGTGTGTGTGTGCGTGCATGTGTGTGTGTATGTGAGTGTGTGTGTGTGTCTGTGTTATGTGTGGTGTGAGTGTGTGTGTGTGTGTGTGTCGTGTGAAGTGTGTGTGTGTTGTGATGTGTGTGTGTGTGTGTGTGTGTGTGTGTATGTGTGTGTGGAGTGTGTGTGTGATGTATGCTGTGTGATGTATGCGCTGTGCATGTGGTGTGTGTGTATGTGAGTGTGTGTGGTGTGTGTGGTGTGTTGTGAGTGTGTGTGTGTGTGTGAGTGGTGTGTGTGTGTGTGTGTGTGTGAGTGTGTGAGTGTAATGTGTGTGTGGTGTGTGAGTGTGTGTGTGTGTGTGTGTGTGTATGTGTGTGTATGTGTGTGTGTGAGTGTGTGAGTGTGTGTGTGAGGGTCGTGCTTGGTCATGAGGGAGACACGGGGAGCAGGGGCAGGCCAGTGACCTCAGACACCTGAGGCACATAGCTGCTGTCTCGTCTGATGCCACTGCTGCTACTGCTCACACGCAGCGCTTCTGTTAGCTAGTCTGACCATCTCCAACCCCATCCACCCACCCCTCCACCCACCCCACCACACCCCAAGCACAACCACCCCTCCACCCCACCCCACCAACAACCAACCTCTCCACCCCCACCCCACCCCAACCCACCTCTCCAGTCACTCCAAACCCCACAATTTTTTTTTCCACCCTTTCACCCCACCCTTCCACCCCACCATTCCACCTCCACCCCCACCCCACCACAAACCACCCCTCCAGTCATCCACCTCCACCCCTTCACCACCACCCCTCCACCCCCCAGTCATCCAGTCCTCCACCCTCCCCCCCCCAGTCATCCAGTCCTCCACCCCTCCCTGTACCTCTCCACTTATCTACCCCTCCCCTCCCCTCCATTACCTCAGCTGTTGCAGCCAGAGGGAGAGAAGAAGACACTGATAAATGATCAAATGTCACAGTCAGACTGCCTCAAGCCAGGGTCAATTAAGGATGAATTAAGGCCACTGTTAAACTAAACGGCCTGCAAATATCTTTGGTCCTAGGTCACGAGAACCTTGACGTTTTTTTGGTTCTTGTTTTTGAAATTGACTGATGCGATGGCTACCGGCTAACATGGCTTCACCATTCTGCAAAGACAGAAAAGGTCAGGAGATTGTGTGAAGAGAGACTGTCTCTACTTCTCAACTAACTGAAAGTAGTCCTATAAACATACAGTCTTGCTGTAGGTTTGCCTGCTTTGTTGGTAAACGGCGGAAATTGTTTAGAAGGACTAGCTCAACTATGTTCGACAATAAACTTACGTTTGTACGATAGTTTTTCATTTAACAAAATCTTTTTTTTAGTAAAGAAGTTTAAGGCTTTTGGAAACATAGCCTACGTAATAAAGAAAGCAAGGCTGACATATTTTTTTGGGGGGGGGCTGATATAAAATGTTAACTTCGGGATTAATACAAACAAATGACTTTAAAAACAAAAACAAACGACCGGAGAAAGAAGGAGTCGAAGCGTCTCGTGGGGGATAGCTTTCCCCTCGTTATCCTGTCAAAGAGTTTGTCCCGACGGCGCTTCTTTTCATGGCGATTTATCGACATCTTGTGGCGATTTCTAAATTCGGAGTTACAGGATTAGAATTTTTAGGTGATATGGCCAATTGATTGTTGTTCTAGAACAGTGTGGTTCATTTGATAACGGTTACGCTTTTTAATTCCGTAAACACGCCAAACATTTAGGCTACACTCAAGAAAGTTCGTAACAGTTTAGTCTTTACGTTTGTCTTGTGTGGCATTTTAAATCTGTCGTTTAAATCTGACACTGGACCACGATAACTGGGGTTGAGCATCCATCGCATTTACGTGTGCTTAACCTAAGTCTTTGTTTTAAGAAAAGGTTTGGCGTATTACCGAAGTTAAAGTAAGTCTGTAATTAGAGTCTGCTATTTCTCAATGGGTCCAGCTGACACGCGGTGGATGATGAATTAGATGAGCTCGAGACGAGGATAACAATAAGGTTTTGTCTTGTTGATCCCACGTGCAGGCTCCCGCCTCGACTCGCCTCAGGCGACGATATCAACTTTCAGCATTTATGTGGCTTTTTTTTTTTTTTTTTGGACTGAGACCATAATGACCGTTGAATTCTAGGTGGTAGACTACGTACTTTCTTTAGCAAACAGTAGAGTCCCGTGTGTAAGAAAAACGACCGTAAAAATATCCGGATACTTATAGTCTTCCAGTCTTAAACACACCCAACAAGTTGAGAAACTCGACATCTTTGTCTTACCAAAAATACGCTTAAGCCTCGTATGTCGCAGACTTGCTATTACCATAAGACGGCCTGTGTTCAAATACCACCAATCATGGTACGATATAACGTGGCACCTGGCCTAGTCTGAATTCCTAAATCCTAATCTTAAATTGATTCTGATTCGTCCACTGTTCATTTCCGTGTCTTAATTTTTTAAATAAGGGTCAAATACAGATATATTCAATGTTTTGTGTAATTCTCCTAAACCCTCTTCTTGTCTTCTTCAAAACCACGTTTCCAATTTGGGGTACCACTAAAGCACCAACTACCACACAAACCCCTTCATTTCTGTAGACCCCCCACTACCACCACCACTTGGTCTTTGGGTTTGTCCCTTGTACACATGTTGTTTACAAGACTTTGTTTAATTGACGCCGTATAGTTTGAGCCAACACGGCAAACACAATGAGGTGGGTCCTCCGTCACATTAGCCTTCGTTGAGTAGTCCAAACAGATTCCGATCTTAATCCCAAGAAGTGATTTATGAGGGGCCTAATCCTCGACAGAAAAACTAAATCCCACCCGCATCCTAAAGGGCCACAGGGCCACCCTGCCCCAGGTGTACCAGGAACACAGGCCCAGGCTTGTACTTCTTTGTGCCCTGCTTGATGGAGAGAGAGGGAGAGAGGGAGAGAGGGAAGGAGTGAGAGGAAGAGAGGGAGAGAGAGGAAGGGAGGAATAGAGGGAGGGAGGAATAGTGGGAGAGAGAGGGAAGGAGAGAGAGGAATAGAGGGAGAGAGAGGGAGTGAGAAATAGAGGGAGAGAGGGAGAGAGAGGAAGAGAGAGGGAGAGAGGGAAGAATAGTTGGAGAGAGTAAGGGAGGGAGAGAGAAAAGAAGAAAGGAAGGTTGGGAGAGATAGACAGAGGGGGACATGAGAGCGAGAGAGAGAGAGAGAAATCGAAAAAGAAAGAGGGAGGAAAGACGGAGGGAGACCGAGAGAAAAAAGAAGAGAGGGAGGAAAGGGGGAGAGAAAGGAATCGAGAGGGAGAGAGAGCGTCTGGAGAGGGAGAGAGAGAACGACTTATAGACGAGAGAAAGAAAGAGAGAGATGGGGCCTTCTTGGGCATGTTGCCCAGCCTGTGGCTGGTTGCTAATTAGATGGGCAGCTTTCCTATAATTAACCATAGTGGAGACAATTAGGAAAGCTGTGCCTTCAGTCTGCCTGTTGAATGTGTAAGTGTTTGATGCTAATTCACATGGCTCAACTACTCCCACACACACAGACACACACACACACACACACACGCCCACACACACACACACACACACACACATAAGCGCCCAAACACACACACGCACACATACGCAGATGCCCACACACACACACACACACACGCATACACACGCAGATGCCCACACACACACAAACGCCCACACACACACACACATACACACACGTACACAAACGCAGGCGCCCACACACACAGACACACATGCAAACGCCCACACACACAGACAGACACACACACCCAAACGCTCACACACACACACACACACACATCGACACACACACACATGTAGGCGCCCGCACACACACATACACACACCCGCAGATGCCTACACACAGACACACATGCAAAAGCCCACACACACAGACTCACACACACAGACTCACACACACACAGACACACACACACACTCACACACATACACACATACACACATACACACACACACACACCTGCCTCTGAAAACAGTGTTCAGTTGATGCGTCGCTCAGTAACCATGTTAGAAGTTCCTCCATTCAAACGAATGCAGCTTCTTCGAAAGAAACACGTTCAGGATGGTGTTTTTGTTTGTGTATAAATAAATATAATTCCTAAACTGCATCACTGACAGAGAAGACATCTGTACTCTGTCAGTGCTGATTAGATCCAGTCTGATACGCTGCCTGTAGGACTTTAAGGTGATTGACATTTTGACAGTGAGGAGGAGGAGGAGGAGGAGGAGGACCCCCATAATCCTATTGTTCTCATGAAGTCAGCCTGATAGCAGTGAACAGGCTCTCAAACCGACCTCAAAAGGACACAGCCTACAGCGTGTCACACTTTGACTTTTCACTCCAAACACACTGTGTAACTGCAGCTCTCGTCAATCTAGCTTTCGGAATCTTTGCGACATTCTTAATTCCATGTAGTTCCATTCCATTTTGTCGTATGTTTTCCAGGACAGCGAATTCTCACTTTTTAACTGCATACTTTTCGAATCGTGAGTTTGATCTTTAGTCTATTGCTTTAACCATCGAGTTACAGCCATCGTATCTATGCTAGGAACTGGCAAAAGTACGCACATTCTTAACTCAGTAGAAGTACAGATACTCATGTTTAAAGAGACAGGTAAAATGTTAAGTGCTGATTACACTTTTTACACTCAAGTTAAAATAAATAAGTATTGGTTTCTCTGACATGTACTGAAGGCTAAAGTAACCATTACTACTACCTGTCAATACAAACATGCAGCACATTCGCAAGGAGTGCTTTTAGACAAACATTTTCAAACATCTCCCTTATTTATGGGATTGGGGGAGCAGGAATGCTAACTTGTTAACTCTCACCGTCTCATCAATTAGGGACAATCTTCTCCTAAATACATTTTCAACCATTCAAAACATTTGTTTGTAAATATTTGTAGTTTTTGTGTGTAAATCTTTTGAAACATTTTTTAGGGGGAAACGTTTTCAACCTTTAAAAAAATTATTGGAAAATACTTAATTCTTAACCTTTCAAAACTCATTTTGGATTTTTTTTCCCCCCAAGACTTTCTTTTCACACAAGGAGTGAAATTAAAAAGTTGGAAAGAAAGAAAGAAAAAGAATAACGTAACGTAAAGTACTGAAACCACAAAAAATATTGAAGTACTTTGTGACTTCCCATCTCTGTCCATATTGTAGATAGATACTGTTCGTACTTGACAACTTCCACTGTTGTAAAATTTGTATATTTTTATCTAATTTCTGATTGCTGTAGGATTGACCGGACCTTCAGTGATTACCACACCACTAAGATTCCTGTAGGGTAGACTGGAGGTACTAAAGTGATTACCATACTACTAAGATTCCTGTAGGGTAGACTGGAGGTACTTCTTAACAGACCAGCACACCACCAAGTGTCATTATGTGGGAACTGTGTGTGTGAGATGGGTCACGTCAGATGAGAGTCATGTGAATCAGTGTCTAACACGCCACACACACACATCACCACAAAACCACACATACACAACACACAAATACACTACATCTACACACACACACACAACACACCCATACACACACCATCACTACACACACACACAACACATCCACACTACATACACACCATCACATACACACCACACACCACATACACATACACATAATCACACCACACACACATACCCCACACACCACAGACACCACCACACACACACCATCACTACCACATAAACCCACACACCACAACATACCAACCCCACACATACACCCACATCACACATACACAGCACTCAACAGACACACACACACAGCAGCAACACACACCACACGACAGACACACACACAGACCAACACGACACACACACACACAGATCACACACACATCACAGCACACACACACACACAGACAACCACACAATCACACACCCACACAACCACAAACACAACACACCACCACACACTATACCTACACCACATGCAGACACATCACACACACAGACAACACACGCACACACAGACAACACGTCCACGCACACACAGCACGCACACAACACACGCACACGTACACACACACCACACAGGAACCACTGTACACACACACAACACATACAGACAGTCACATCCTGCAACCGTACACACATCACATCACACACAGAACGCACACAGACACATCACACACCCACCACACACACCCAGCCGCTGCTCAGACACTTGAACCGTGACACTCAAAGCTCCTCAGGTATTCTTGTTGAATGACTTTGTGACATCACTCTTTGTGACGTCACTCTCTGTGACATCACGCCGGATGCCGCGTTCAGTGAGACTGGCTGTTTGCCTGGTGAGACGCTTGGCGATCGAGGGGTTTCTGTTGCAGGCGCTAAATACATCCCCCACCCTCTCCCTTCTGAAATATGACTTAATCCCCCCCCCCCCACACACACGAGTGGAATAAGACCATGAAATATCATTCAATAATATTTAAAACAACATCGATTTTGAGTTCTTACGCCCGCTCTCGTGTTTGGCTGTACTACTGTGGTGGTTAATTTGAAGGTTTTGACAAGAATTTCAACAGGATGATTAATCTAAGTTCCTTTTCCACAATCCAGCCCTCCAACCCCCCCTCCCCTCCTCACCCCCTACCTACCCCTGCCACAACCCCCCACATGAGTTTCCTCATTGGTTTCTTTTCTTCCCCTCCACAACCCCCCCCTCCACATACCCCCTCCACCCCACACCTCTCTCCCCCCTCCACACCCCCAACGCCCCCTCGCACCACCCCCTTATACACACACGCCCATCCTCTCCCCCACCACCACCCCCACCACAACCCCCCCTTCCACCACACCCCTCCAGCCACCCTCCCCCTCGACCACCACCCCCCTCCCCCTCCCACCACCCCCCCCTTCACCCTCCCTCTACCCCCCCCCCCCTCCCTAGCACCGTCAGTCTTGTGTGGGATCTCTATAGGTCCTGAACGCTACACCTCTGTGCTGGTCCGGTTGGCGGGCGTGGGCGCTGTGTGAACCATCACATGGGGATCAGACACGCCGCTCTATTTATAACGGAATCACAGGGCATGCCGCTCGTGGAACACTCACACGCAGCCGGACCGCCAGAGAACACGGACGCACACACGCACGCACACACACACACCATGTCAGCACTGAGAACCCAGAGGAATCCAGATTAGAATCTGTAGAATCGGAACACAGAAGGAGTTCTAAGAGGTAGGCATGGTGACGTTCCTGCTGGTGTTTAGAAGCACTGTAACTGGACTCTTGCTATCGATTTGAGGCAGAGTGAGAAAAACACGCAAGAGTGTTTTTTTAGTTTGTTCTGCAATAATTTTAGAAGTGATTTATATACGTAGCTTGTTTGAAACGGGTTAAAGTTTCTGTAGAATGCTATGGGTTTGGTTTTAAGTGCTTAGTTCGCCAAGAAGTAATGACACTAATAAATAATCTGGAGAAAATAATTATGAAAGAGATTAAGGACTAGTTGTAGGTTTCATTAATGCAATATTGTATGTTTGTGTGATTTACTTCCTACCCAGAATGCCAACACTGTTGTCATGCTGGTTATTAAAATATTTAAATTATGTATCACGCATGAATACATTCAGGCAGAATTTGTAATTATTTTTTCTGTGTATCCAAAACCTACTTTGAGTCTGTCTGAAGCTGAAATGAATTTTTTCCGTGCAAAGTTTTCTTTAACGTTCAACACCTGCGTCCGTTAATCCTGCAGGTTGCTGTGAAAGCACCTCGATCTCTCCCTTACCCATGGATGACTTCGAATACAGCGTGCAGATCTCAGACCGGGACTGGGACTGCTTCTTCCAGGAGTGCGAGGAATGTTCTCTCCTTCCTCCCACGCTGGCCGGCATGGACGACTCCGGCATGAGCGACCTCGACGATTTAGGGTCGGCTCAGTCGAGCAAGGTTCTGGTCCAAGCCAACCTCGGAGCGGGCTTCCTGGAAGAAGACGTCCGACTTTCAGACCGCTCTGCCGATCGGGATGGGTCCCCTTTGCCGAATTATCTCAGCAGATATGCCGTTGGTGTTTCGGAGACTATCCTGTCGGGGAGTGAGGAAGATATGCACCTGGAGTCTGTTAATACGTTCTTTGAGAGGCTTAGAAGTTTCACAGAGTCAGGACACCTTGTTGAGACAAGCGCAATGGCTGTTGGAAAAACTGGAGAGGCAGGGCAGAGGGAGGCAGGTGGAAGGGAGGCAGGGGGAAGGGAGGCAGGGCAGAGGGAGGCAGGGCAGAGGGAGGCAGGGGGAAGGGAGGCAGGGCAGTGGGAGGCAGGGGGAAGAGAGGCAGGGCAGAGGGAGGCAGGGCAAAGGGAAGCAGGGAGAAGGGAAGCAGGGCAGGGGGAGGCAGGGGGAAGGGAGGCAGGGCAGGGGGAGGCAGGGAAGAGGGAGGCAGGGGGAAGGGAGGCAGGGGGAAGAGAGGCAGGGCAGTGGGAGGCAGGGAAGAGGGAGGCAGGGCAGAGGGAGGCAGGGCACGGGGAGGCAGGGAAGAGGGAGGCAGGGCACGGGGAGGCGCGTAGCGACGGGCCTCCAGCCAACCTCACTGCTTTGCCAGCAAACATCCTCGAGTTAAACTCCCAGCCTGCCGTTAGCGAAACAGCAGCTGGGAAAGACCTCGCTGTTCCAGAGGCCATCCACCGCACCACAGTGGGTCAAGACGCGAGTCCTGATTTCAAAATGGCTCCTGAACACACAAACTACGAGTCTCAGGACGAGGTCGACCAATCCCTCTTCCTCGACACGGAGCTGGTCATCCGAGAGGAGGAGTGGTCATCGGCGTCAGCTCACCAGCCAATGAAAACGAGCGATCTGGAGGATCCGTCTCCTGACTCGTGCCCGAGTCTCTGCCTCGACCTGCCCTCTGCCCCTGAGAACTTGCCCCAGACCTCCCAGACACGGGCGGCTAAACCCATGGATGATCTGACGCCTAGAGGTGACTTCGCTTGTCTGACGACGCTTAAGAAAAGCCCTCCTCTCTCCCAGAAGTCCCTCGTTAACCTTGATGCGATTCCTTGTGATAACATGGCAGAGGAGAGCGTGCGTGTTGGCTTGTCAAAAACAGAGTCCTACCAACCGGCTGTGAGCAGAATAGCCATGCAGGAGCTGTCTCCGGCAAGTAACAACAAGAAGAAGAAAAGGAGGAAGAAACGGGCTAGCATGGAGCTCATGGAGCCCGTGGAGGCTAGATGTAGGTACGAAAGGCAGTTCTTAGCTTTCCGTACCGACTCGGATGAGGAAAAGCCAGCATCGTGGGCATGTGAAACGAGCCCTCGGGCAAAGTTATCCGGAGATTGTTGCGATGTTTTTACGATGGAGCACAGCCAACTTCCACAGAGTCTAGCTGATGACAATGACCTGTCAACGCCTGGCTACGCTGGTGGCACTGCGGTAACACATTTACAGTCGTGGAGCCACGGATCAACATTACAAACATCAATTGAATTCAAAGAATGTGCTGAGTTGTGTGCCACCTGCACTGGGGGCCAGCCAGGAAGTACCGGTAACCTGGCAACAAGCCAAACAGAGCATGAGCTTCGTGCGACGGACATGGATATAGAATCGATGAACGTGGAGGATTTCA
Organism: Plecoglossus altivelis; assembly: GCA_036571765.1. Classification (NCBI taxonomy): domain Eukaryota; kingdom Metazoa; phylum Chordata; class Actinopteri; order Osmeriformes; family Plecoglossidae; genus Plecoglossus; species Plecoglossus altivelis. Next base: position 2,241,207 of record BROE01000021.1, on the reverse strand, counting down.
TTGGCGCGTGTTTGATTTCGTCTAAACAGGACGCTTTGGGCGTTGACACGGACAGCATGATTGGGTTAGACACACGGGGGAAGCCTATTGGTGGGGAGAAGGATCACATGTTCACTAAACCTTGTTCGGACTTGATGGAGATCCAAAAAGAAGCAAGAACTGAATTCACACCGTTGTCTGTTAAAGTATCGTTTTCTCACAAAAGCGGTGAAGCCTACCACTCGGAACCGGACAAGCACAGGAACAGTCAAGCACAAGATAGAGAAGATCTTTATCAGACTGCGTGCCCAGAGAACGAAACAGACACCATGTCAGCACTCCCACATGTGCTGAAAGTTGATCGAGAGAGCGGTTTAAAATGTCCTATCTCTGAGGGAAAAAAGTCCAGTTCGTCTCCTTTCGAAGGACACCAAAACGTAATGGGTGTGTCTTACGTAAGGCCTTCAATGGTACTGCCAGTTTCAAAACACGCCGATGCCTCCTCTACATCATCTGAACACCCTGACACACAAGTCATCTGCTACCGTACCCCCACAACTGAAATAACCGACCAAAACAAAAACCACGATCGCTGTGAACACGTTCCAGAGGTCGGAACATGTCCGCTGGCGTCCGCGGAGCAAGCGGTTACCACGGTAGCGGAGGAGCGGGTGACAGGAAACACGACGGACACCAAGACGACTGTTCACGCCATGTCGTCTTTCTGGAAGGATATGGAACAACTGACGATCAACGACATCCTGCGTCTCCGAGGGATCGGTGCGATCCGACCCCCCATTACTCCTCCAGACGGGGGGGCGGTGGAGCCCGTGGACGGGGCCGACTCGGGATATTTCGGTCAGCGGGGGGATTTGAACCCTCGGCTGTCCGGCGAAGTGTTCAACATCTCAGGTTTTGACGACGATTCGACTCCAAACTCTGATCCTGATGCGGGGGAGGTGTTGCCTGTGTTGTGGGATAGTTCGCACGATTCTGTCAGGCCAAGAACTGAAACATCCTCTCATAACGTAACAATAGTGAAGGATTTACCTCAGCAACTAATCCCAGGCAGTCCTCAAAAATACTATGTGAGAAAAATGTACAAAAACAGAAGTATACAGAACTTGCCTGCTCTAGAGTCTAAACCTTTGGGTCAGTTCCCGAATAGTCATGTTTTACCAACTGTCATCGCTGAAGAAGATGAATACAATACGCAGTTCTTCAGCGACGAGAACACGCTAAGAAAAGACACTGAACTAGACTCTTTACCTCCATCTTCTTTTTCTGGACAAGCCCCAGTGCAAAGCTACAGCGTATCCATCACAGACATCTTCAGATATTTCTTTCCAACGGCTCCAACGTCTGAACCATGTCAAGCCGACACAGACAACATGGCCGCTTCTTACCACAGCGGAAACTCGGTCGCTGAAACGTACGATCACTTCTTCTCTGACTTCGAAGTAGACAGCTTCTTCTATCCTCTCTTAGAAGAAGAACACCACATAAAGGAAGTGGTTCCTATCTTTTCCTGCTCGCGATCCGCTAACAGAAACCTTCAGTTCCCCGACGCGTACGACCATTTCTTCCCCTCGTCCTCCTCGGACGATTCGTCCCTGGAATCGGACGAGGAGGACAGCGAAAGCCGGGTGCCCGTTCGTGTCGTGTCAAGGTTCACTCTCCAGGAGAGCCAGATACAACCTGCTTCCACCGGTCCAGATATCTACGAGAACTTCTTCCCTGACTGGGATCAGGGTGGGAATGTCTTCTGGAAAAACGGTCTTTCGTTGAGGAACGTCCGGTTTCCTGGCTCAAACTACCAGAGACCAACATCGGAGTCCTTTGCTTTAGTACCTGTTCATGAAAACAGGAAGACAATCCAACCAATCAAAGTTCTTGGTAACCAAGACCAGCCCTTCCTCGACCCTCTCTTGTATAACTTCAACGACAGGCTCGTCAGACAGCTATCACATCAGCCTTCAAGACACGAAGACCTACAGATGGCTGTTGCTAATCCAAGTAAGATTACGTTTTTATTTTATTTATCGTATCCCACGTCAGAATCTTGTAGTCATATTTCCTCATCTAAGTCATCTAAGGATGACTGTTAGAAAACAAACAGGACAGCATGTATCTCCATGACAACAAGCTTGGCCCCCACTGTGGCCCCCCTTAATGTAGAGTCTTAACTATAAACATGATCTTTTGCCTGTTAGTGGAAGCAACAGCAGCAATGTTTAATGTAGCAAATGGCCCCTCTCTAACAGCCCACCCTGCTCCAGCTTCGCCCCGTCGAGTCGATCCCCTCCACTGTCCCCTCTACTCACATCCCCTCCCATGCCCGCTCACCGCAACGTCCCTGCCTGCGCCCATCCCATTTCCAATCCCCCTTGCTTACCTGCCCCCCCTTCCCATCCCCTCTCCTGCCACCTTCTTGCCACGCCCTCTTCTCCTGCCCCGCTTAGAAGCCCTTCATCCACACCGTTCCTCCATGCCCCCCTTCCTACCCGAACGGCCTTCACGCTGACGCACCCGCGCCTTCCACCTCAAGCCTTCCTCGCTGCCACACAACCACTCCCACCTCACCTTATCATCCCGCCCTTCTACAACCTGCCCCCCGTTCACACCCCCCCTTCTGCCGTCCCTCTCACACCCTCAGGAGAGAACACCCGCTCTAACGCTTCTCGCGCCCACCCTTATATCCTGCCCACCCTCCCCCCCTGTTCCATCCCCCCTTTCACTCCTGCCCACACCTCAGCCCTTGCTCGCTGCCCCTCCGCCCCCCCCTCTCATCACTGGGTGCTATCATGTGCCGTTCGTGCTCCTCTGTTCCACACACGCGTGCGGCTGTGTCTACTAGTGGGAGCTACTGTCAGGACACTGACCAGGATTATAGAGGGACAGAAAGGAGAAAGAGAGGAAAAATCCGTCGACGTAGGAGAGTGCGAAATGCGCCATACGCAGGAGAGAGGCAAACCAAGGGGAGGTGGGTGGGGCTTCGGGGGGGGGGACGAGGAGGACGGGGCACGTGGGGCGCGGCGGGGGTGGTTAGCAACAGTCTGGAGGAGGCAGAGGGTGCGCCAAACGTACTACGAGGTGACAGTGCTCTGCCGAGAGCATCGGTCAGCTAAGCGTGTATGAACAGTCGGTGCTTCGCCATGTAGGGAGTTGCTGGCTGGAGTCCTCACGCGTGCCAAGACTGCCGCGAGTGGACGTGGCCGTGAAGGGGATTATTAGTAGAAAATGACTGTCGCGTAAGGGGGGTGACAGAAAAGGCTTCGCTTCGCACCCTAGATGCAACACGGTGAGCGACTGCATCAACGAGGAGTCGAAGTGTACGTCATCGAAAACATTCAATGACGAAGTGCTCGGATGTGGGATTTGAACTCTTGTCTCGTTTGTTGCGTCGAGTCGTTCACAAGGATCGGTGGCAAGGCTGACTCCGCCATGTTGCACGAGAGTAGCAACCAAAGATTTGGTGTTGCTGGTTGTGGGAAGTGTGGACGGTGATCCATAGGGTTGGCAAGGTCTTTAGAGGCAGCTTGGTCTAGGAACAGATACTCTCTCAGTCCTGGTTCTCAGAAAACTGTATGTTCTAGATCAGTGGTCCTTAACCTTGTTGGAGGTACTGAACCCCACCAGTTTTGTATGCGCATTCACTGAACTCTTCTTAATTGGAAAACTGATATATGATTTTTTTTCAAAGTCATATAATCACATGAGTCAGGTGTGTGTCTTGACCTCCACCGAACCCCTGAGACTGACTCAACGAACCCCTGGGGTTTGATCGAACCCAGGTTAAGAACCACTGTTCTAGATCATTCCCTTGTCCAACACACCTGACTCCATTGAAAAGCTCATGTTCAAACTCAACAGACGCCTGATTAATGAGACATTTATTTAAATCAGGGTTTTTTTTTCCCCTGCAGGGAAACATCTAAAACGGGGATGTTCAACCCTGGTCCTCGAGGGCCACTGATAGACAAGGATGTTTGGATGTTTCCCTGCTCCAGCACATCTCATTCTAATGAATGTGTCGTTATCAAGCTCTGTGGAAGCATGATAATGACCATTCATTAGAATCAGGTGTACTGGAGCAGGGAAACATCTATAACTGTCAGGACAGTGGCTCTCGAGGACCAGGATTCGACACCCCCGATCAAAAACATCGAAGGGGGAAAGTAGGACCATGGTTGAGGTGAGCTGGTGCCGTAGAACAGGAAGTTACGAACAGCTAAATAACTTGACTCGTAAATCGTCGGCCCTTTAAACAGCTGCTGGAAAAGTGAGATCAGTAATAGTAACTCTCCACGCCCCAAAACAAGAAAAAACAAAAAAACATTTTCGTGGAACCGTTAGCAGTGTCACAGAGGGCTTCACATACGCCCACAGAACCGCCCCCTCAGCCAAGTGAAACCCTCAAGGATGAACAGGACATACCCCCTGAAAAACTTTAAGAGAAAAAAAAATTCAGAAACATTATGAAGAGCCCTTCGATGAGGGGATCCCCCACCCTCCAGAGACAGTCAGGTCACCCTCGCATGCCGTTACCGTGGAAACGTAACTCAACAATAAACTTCCTCATGCCCTTTGTCTGTCAAGTTCTACATTTGAATTCCTAAAGGGCTGCGGACAGCTGAAGAGTGTTGTGTCACCAATGATGGCGTTTTATTTAGATGCGGAGCCGGTTCAGAGGAAAGAGCTGGCTTGTAGAGCCTCCAACTACAGTGACATAGCATGATAGGTCAGCTGGATGACTACTGTTACGCTGCGTGTAGTACACAGTATACTGTAGTATACAATATGCTGTATATAGTATGCTGTATGTAGTATACTGTATGCTGTATATAGTATACTGTATACTATATACTGTAGTATACTGTATACTGTATATAGTATGTATATAGTATGTATATGTACGTATGTATACTGTACACTGTATACAGTAGTATACTGTATACTATATACTATATACAGTATACGCAAACAGAGAGGGAGAGATAGAGAAAGAGACATCTAGACAGAGAAAGAGAGGGAGAGAGAGAGACATCGAGACAGACAGAGAGAGACATTGAAACACAGAGAGAGGGAGAGAGATAAAGAGACATCGAGGCAGAGAGAAACAGGGAGAGAGAGAGACATCGAGACAGAGAGAGACAGACAGACATCGAAACAGACAGAAAGAGGGAGAGAGAGACATCGAAACGCACTGAGAGAGGGAGAGATAGAGAAAGAGACATCGAGACAGAGAGAAAGAGAGAGAGAGACAGAGAGAAAGATACACCTAGACACAGAGAGAAAGAGAGAGAGAGAGAGGATACACCGAGACACAGAGAGAGACAGAGAGGGGAAGACATGTTGCATAGTCCCATGGCCAGATTCAAACCCAGACTACTGCAGTAGGCCTGTAGCCTGCAAGGGGAAATCGTATCTCCAAACCCAGGGGTGTGAAACTCTGGTCCTCGAGGGCCGCTGTCCTGAAGGTTTTCGATGTTTCCCTGCTCCAGCACACCTGATTCTAATGAAGGGTCATTACCAGGCTTCCACAGAGCTTGATAACAACTCATTCATTCGAATCAGGTGTGCTGGAGCAGGGAAACATCGAAAACCTTCAGGACAGCAGCCCTCAAAGACCAGGGTTTAACACCCCTGTATACTGTTTCGATATAACAGAGGCCCTCCTGACCTTGTTCAGAGTGGAGCTAACAGACAGGTACTTCCTACCTGTTCAAATCGCTACAGAACCAATCCTCCTGACCTTGACAGGAGCTAGCCAAGAACTATCTCCTGACCCAGGAGCTCCCGACAGGTCTCCCTGACCCCTTGTTCAGAGGAAATACAGACAGGTATCTCCTGACCTTGTTCAGAGTGAGCTAACAGACAGGTATCTCCTGACCTTGTTCAGAGTGAGCTACCCGACAGGTATCTCCTGACCTTGTTCAGAGTGAGCCAACAGACAGGTATCTCCTGTCCTTGTTCAGAGTGAGCTAACAGACAGGTATCTCCTGACCTTGTTCAGAGTGAGCTACCAGACAGGTATCTCCTGACCTTGTTCAGAGTGAGCTAACAGACAGGTATCTCCTGACCTTGTTCAGAGTGAGCTACCCGACAGGTATCTCCTGACCTTGTTCAGAGTGAGCTACCCGACAGGTATCTCTTAACCTTGTTCAGAGTGAGCTAACAGACAGGTATCTCCTGACCTTGTTCAGAGTGAGCTAACAGACAGGTATCCCCTGACCTTGTTCAGAGTGAGCTACCAGACAGGTATCTCCTGACCTTGTTCAGAGTGAGCTAACAGACAGGTATCTCCTGACCTTGTTCAGAGTGAGCTAACAGACAGGTATCTCCTGACCTTGTTCAGAGTGAGCTACCAGACAGGTATGAATGGGTTGTTATCAAGCTCTGTGGAAGCCTGATAATGACACCTGACCTTGTTCTGCTCTTCCTTCCTGGCTCTGCAGGGCTTGATTCTCCTCTGCTGAAGCTGCAGCAGACGGACATGTGCTTGGTGTGCATCGCATTCGCCTCTTGGGTGCTGAAGTCTGCCAATCCACAAGGGGGCGACGCGTGGAAGGCTGGTACGTTATTGCTGTTGTTTGTTCCAAGTCTGAGAGATCACAAGTGGAGTAGGTGCGTTTATACATCAGTGTCATGAGATCCACACACTTTTTAAAACGGTAAATCTGTTTCCCTCGCTTTTTTATCAAGAAGCCGATGTTTAACGCATACCTCAGTAAAAGAAATTAAAGCTGTCATACTTATACTTGAAAACTAACCCATGGATGTCCTTGGATTTGAGTTTAACAGGGGATCTATTGTTTTCTGTGGGTTTACTGAAGTATTTCATGGTATATACATAGTATAAATCAATTATAACGGAAATGCATTTGTTCCCACGAGTCCTGTGCATGGCAGCGCTTAAGTACAGTCAATGATCCTTCCAACGTGATTTCCAGTATTACGTGATCGCATTCTCACTCGTACCTCATATTGGGGGGGAAACGTGACGTGTTTGCCTGTTATTTTCTCCCCTGGTGTTTCTTCACGGCTCAGTCCTGCTGGCAAACGTAAGCGCTCTCTCTGCCATCCGATACCTGAGGAGACACGCTGGGGAGGAGGAGGAGGCGGGGCGGGGGGAAAAGCCGCGTCAGACACCTTCGGTCTGAGCTGGGGACCGGCCGACCTGCTCCGTGATGTCATTTCAACGTACTTTCCATGGAAAACTACAGCGTGACTTCATTTCATTTCTTTTTTTTGTGGAAGATGAAAGCAATTCCGTTAGTATTTAACGGGAAACTAGACAGAGACTTTGTATTATTTAATAGCTAATTAGAAAGTGACTTTGTATTTATCTGATGGAAAATGAAAGAAAAATTCCAATATAATGTAATGGAAATCTAATAACTGAAAGCTATGTTAGGGACTAGCCTGCATGCATCAGATATTCGCCTCTAAATATATATATATATATATATGTCTGGTTTTTGTGATACAGAGGCAGATATCGCTATGCAGTGTTCAAAATGTTTGCACTATTTATAGACATGTCGTGAATGTTCATGGATGTTATTTTTGTTCTGGGGAAGCATAAGGATTACCCCTTGAACTGACTTAAACTTACGTATGAAGTACTTATCTCAAAATGACCCAAAGGTGTAAAAAAAATGTGTACAAACAAACAAACTGTAAATCTGTGTATAAACTGTATGACTGGTGCTACAGGTAAAAAGGTGGGAGGTTAATACGTGAGGAAAACACACCACCCTACAGGTAATGTTTAACACCAGAGAAACGCGCCAATTTGGTTGCGTTTCTGATTTACATACAAATGTTCTTTAAATGTAAAAACACAAGAGGAAAAAATAAATAAATGCTACTCAAACTTCCAATGAAGAAAAACTATTGTCAACTGAAGTTTCGAATCCGATTACATCAGCGGATAAGTGTTTTAATGTGACCGTAGATACTATTTATGATGTTTCCATTAGGCGTGTTCTGACTTGCTGCTACGTGACCTGTGACAGTCGGTCCTTTCAACTGAAGTCAAAAGTATTTCTGCCGCTGAAATTCTGTTTGCGCTGCAGTTACACCTTCAACCGACAGAGGGCGCCGCAGGATCACAACGTTATGAATCACGCCAAATAATAACCTTGAATTTTACATCATCCAGACAGCAGATGCGTTTTTGACGTTCAAAAAGGAAATAATCAAACATTAAATAAATGTGTATAGTGTCACTAGGAAGGTGGCCTACCTCTAAATCTACAATCTCTTTGATTATAGATACTTGATCATGTGTAAGTTTTAGTAATTTTTGCACGTGCTGTACAACAGTTGTAAGTACAACCCATAACATTTGAACTACGAAACATAAAATGGTGAAGAAAATTTGATAAGTTTTCTTTTTTATTATTATTTCCAAATATAAATAAACACCTCACACAACATTACTGGAAATATCCATTCGCAATATCTTAATAGATGAAAAAATATCTATATTATTGCACAAACAGGAAGTCCATTCAAGCCACCAAACTTTGCAGTGTAATCTTTCGGTAAAATAAATAACGGTAGTTAAACTTGCTTGATGGAATGCTTACACAGAAAAGCTGTGATACCATATTATATTAATTAAATAACTAAAATTACAAAACATGTAAACAGGATGGCTTTATACAAGGAAATTCTCCATAAATAATACAAACGTTAGCTCTACAATATTGAGCTAAAAGCCGAACGGATTAAGATGTTAAAGCAAAAAAAAGTATTAAAATATGTACACATTCAAACTTTCAAATATATAATCTATCCACATTTTGCACTTTAATCTTCGATGCTACATCTAGCAGACGAGTGGTCGTACCCTGCCAGTGTTTCCTACCAGTTTAACGTCATTGAAATTCTGCTTCAAACGCCTCATATTTATACACAATAAACACGGCGTTGCCGCGGTAACGCAACGCGACGTTCTTCCGCTCGACATTGAAATAAAACTCGTGAAACTATTCCAGCGGGTTGATCTTTCCTCACTGCGCAGGAAGCGAGAGGGTTTTTTTTTTGACAGTTGGTTCTGTGAGGGGCAGCGATACCGATCTGTTGTTTATACGAGTCCAGACTGGTGACGGGGCTATTGTTCCGATTTTACGACCATCTCTGATGCGATGCCACGGTACTCATGCCTCTAGCCCCAGAATCTAATCCCGTCCGGTGTGTCGGAATTCCAGACATAGATTGAATCATCCCAGTACTATGATCATACTCCCAAATGTTGTCATAGTCCATTTCCTGGTCATCTGGCTCTCTGGGTTCAAGATAGGAGAGATGATCTGCAGAAAAGAAGTTCACATGCTTTTAGTTTCAAACTAAGTCATGCAAAAAAAAAACCTCGCCCTTGGTTGAGAAACTATTTTGGACCAGATCCAAATGTGCGTGTATATATAGCTAGTGTGAAAACGGGCTTGTTCCAACATACAATTTCGCTGTCAAACCGGTACTGTCAACTGTCTATACACTCCATGAACACAAACAGAGACTCTTATTGCCCTTCAACAAAGTTTGTACAACAGAAGACAGAATGATCTGATAAAATGATGACAAAAGGCATCAGATTATATTACAGGTATTTCAACATGCCCCCATAGGCAAAGAATCAGCCTTGGTAACCCGTGTCAGGTCTTTACACACAATGAAGGAACCCTTATGTAAATAAAGGAACCCCTATGTAAATAAAGGAACCCCTATGTAAATACGGGAACCCCTATGTAAATAAAGGAACCCCTATGTAAATACGGGAACTCCTATGTAAATACGGGAACCCCTATGTAAATAAAGGAACCCCTATGTAAATAAAGGAACCCCTATGTGAATAAAGGAACCCCTATGTGAATACGGGAACCCCTATGTAAATAAAGGAACCCCTATGTAAATAAAGGAACCCCTATGTGAATACGGGAACCCCTATGTAAATAAAGGAACCCCTATGTAAATACGGGAGCCCCTATGTAAATACGGGAGCCCCTATGTAAATACGGGAGCCCCTATGTAAATGAAGGAGAGAGGAAGAGGGAGAGAGAGGTGACAGAGAGGGAGAAAGAGACAGCTGGAAAAAGTGAGGGAGGAAAAGAGAGTGAGGGAGCAAGGCAGAGAGTGAGGGAGCAAGGCAGAGAGTGAGGGAGCAAGGCAGAGAGTGAGGGAGCAAGGGAGAGAGTGAGGGAGCAAGGGAGAGAAAAAGCAAAAAGGAGAGAGACAGTAAAAGAGAGAGAGAGAGAAAGAGAGAGATAGCTAGAGAGAGAGAGCAAGAGAGAGAGGGCCCGCAAGTGAGAGAGAAAGAGAGATAGCTAGAGAGAAAGAGACAGCTAGAGAGAGAGACAGCAAGAGAGAGAAAGAGAGCGAGCAAGAGAGCATCTCTGATCCCAGTTGCAGGGTGTCAATCACAGCCCTAGTGGTAATCCAACAGTGTTCTCTTACATTGGGTTTTCCCCCTGCCCTCCACCCTCACACCCCCTCAAGGACACCTGCATACATGGCCCTCTGCCCCTTCAGCCCCCCCTGCCCTCATCCCCCCTGCCCTCACCCCCTCTGCCTTAACCCCCCCAGCCCTCACCACCTCTGCCCTCACCCCGCCAGCCCCTTCACCATTCAAGTCTAATAGAAGATTTCTGATTCCAATCAACCAAACGCGACGTACATCTTTGATAGTGTTTGTGTAAGCTGTCACTGCCTAGGTTTCCTGTTACCCACCACGTTCAGCGTGGGAGCTAGCTATGTTCCTGTTGCACGTCCTTGAACTGGAATCGCAAACATGTCCTTTCAACTGCCACTCTACAACCATGCCTTCTTTGGTGTATTGTTCTGAGGGAACGGAAGAATGTTCCTTTGAGACCGATAACTTATTATTATTTTAACACTAACACTTTATTCCTTTAGCGAACACTTTCAAAAGCAGGATAAATGTACTGTGTATATTGAAAGTACAGCCACATTTTTCTCTCAGGACTCGGAACGTATAAAGATTTGTTCACCAAACTGGTCTTTAAAATACATCTTTTTTATTTTTAAGTCAGTCAAAACATGGTGGTCATGTTTTTAGGAACTGGTAAACCTATTTGTGCTTGATATTAAAAGTTGTATTCCTAACAAGCTTGGTTTATTCTCACCTGGTGAATAAGCGTAGGGTACACCATATAAATACACACATGCTAACACACACACTCATGCTAACATACACACACATGCTAACACACACACTCATGCTAACACACACACTCATGCAAACATACACAATAATGCTAACAGACACTCTCATGCTAACACATACACACATGCTAACACACACACTCATACTGACACACATACTCATGCTAACACACACACACACACACACACACACACTTACCAGGTGAGTAGGCGTACTGCTGGTTATTGGAGGATGGGAACAGCCTCTGTAGGAGAGAGAGCAGAGAGAGCAGAGATCTTTCACATGGTGTAGAATAACAAGCAGCGCCTACACATCCACACTCTCATGTGTCTTCAATATTTGCTCCACCAACTGTCCAAACACACAGAGGGTCCCACCCTCTACAACATAGGTGTCGAACTCCGGTCCTCGAGGGCCGCTGTCCTGAAGGTTTTTGATGTTTCCCTGCTCCAGCACACCCGATTCTAATGAATGGGTTGTTATCAAGCTCTGTGGAAGCCTGATAACGACCCATCATTAGAATCAGGTGTGCTGGAGCAGGGAAACACCGAAAACCTTCAGGACAGCGGCCCTCGAGGACCTGATTTTGACACCCCTGCTCTACACTATCGACGGTCTGACTGAGAAACATGGACAACCCCTCAGCTTATTTTGATCATTACGTTGAGTTATAAAACTCCTCGGTTTGCCATAAAAACCTGTTGTGATATCTGAACTTCAAACCGTAAATGTAAGGTCATTCATGCAAATCAACCACGTGACCATCACCACCCCCCCCCCCCCTCCCTTGATTACACTGAAGGAATGACAGTTTGAACGTTTTTCTGGCCCGTTTGAGTGGCTTGTGCGAGCTCACCTGTTCTTGAACGACTGCGTTGGGTGCAGACAACAGCTTCAGTCTGGACACTGCTTCAGCCCGCTGGTTCACCTGACTGTAGAGAGCCTCCAGACCCTGGTTCTGACCCAGACCGTGACCCTGACCCAGTCTCAGACCCTGGTCCTGGGCCTGTCTTTGACCCTGGCCCATTCTCTGGCCCTGGTCCTGAGGCAGGCTCCCACGGCAGCGTCGGCCCAAGGGAGGGGTGCGTAGCTGGAAGCTGGAGGGCAGCAGCTGGGGGGTCTGCTGGTGGTGCTGGTGGTGCTGGGAACCAAGCCAGCTCTGCTGCTGGAAGAGGAGCACACACAGCGTCACGCACAGCGTCACGCACAGCGTCACACACAGCGTCACACACAGTAACACACACAGCGACACACACAGTAACACACACAGCGTCACGCACAGCGTCACGCACAGCAACACACACAGCATCACAAAGCAACAGACACAGCAAAAGACACAGCAAAAGACACAGCGTCACACACAGTAACACACACAGCGTCACACACAGCAACACGCACAGCGTCACACACAGCGACACACACAGTGTCACACACAGACACAGCAACAGACACAGCAACAGACACAGCAAAAGACACAGCAAAAGACACAGCGTCACACACAGTAACACACACAGTAACACACACAGCGTCACACACAGCAACAGACACAGCAAAAGACACAGCGTCACACACAGTAACACACACAGTAACACACACAGCAACACACACAGCGTCACACACAGCGTCACACACAGCGTCACACAGCGTCACACACAGCATCATACAAAGCAGAGAGAAATGACTTTATGTTAACCCTGGTGCTGCCTTCGTTGTGGTACAAAAGGTGAATCACAATGACCCGAAGGCAGCACAAGGTATAAGAAAAGCATGTCTTTAGCACACCAGCAGTGAGGGAGCGTAATAACTAGAGCTGGCCTCTAGGCTGAGGACATGCGTATGGTTCTCTGGTGACAGGGAAGGTTTCCCTGGCAAAGCCTTTAATTATCCATCTCAGATGATCAATTAATCATGGCTGCTTCTAGATCGCTGTGTTGGTCGTAGCTTCAATAGATTCTTTGGAGATGTGTGGAAAGGTTGTGGATATATATTTGTGTAGTTTGAGTGTATGTGTATTTGTTGTGTGTATAATGTGTATGCATATGTGTATACTGAGTGTGTACGGATATGTGTGTAGTATGTGTATGTGTATATACACACACGTGTGTGTGTGTGTGTATGTGTGTGTGTATATATATACACACACGTGTGTGTAGTGTGTGTATATATATACACATAAATATAGACTGTATGTTTGTGTGTATACGTGTTTGTATGTGTATACTGCATGTGCACGTGTACGTATTTGACAGTACGAGTGTGTGGGTGCAGGGTCAGTTCAAACCCTAGTCAGGTCTTGTCTTGCGTTTGTAAACCGAGCCTTATGGATCCGGTATCAGTTCCATGACCCACTTACCTCCACTCTGATGTTCTGCTCCTCCAGGGTGCAGATATCGGGGGTGCAGGGCTCGTCGTACAGGGGCGAGAGGGGCAGGTGGGGGGCGCACATGCCGGAGTGGCGCTGGGGGGTGGCCCCAGAGACCCCGGGGTACTTCATGGAGGACTGTGTTGTGCTCCAGCTGTTAGACTGATCACACAGGATTCACACAAAACCAGGAAGGTTATTCAGAGCTGACATTAGGATCAGCCTTCTTATCTGTCTTTTTAATATTTCTCTATCCCATCCTACCCCTAGCTCAGTGTCTCCTTCCTTCCCTCCCCATTTATCTCTCAAATCTGTCTCTCCTTTTTTATTCTCTCTCTCTCTCTCTCTCTCTTACTATCTCTCTATTCTCTCTTTCTCCGTTCTCTCTCACGCTCCACAGCTAGCAGAAGCTAATCACATAAGCCACACTTAGCGCTGGGGTTTGGCGTCGGGTTTCCGCGCGGAGGGATTGAGCTAATCTCAGACATGATCTACAGCAGGGCTAGCGTGACAACTGGCCGTGTGTGCGCGGCAAGTCCAGGGAACAGGCGTTTGATGGCCCCCATCAACAGACATCCCCTTGGAGACGAATCAAAGAGCTGCTCCCGAGAGCTCGCGCTAATTCTGTTCACGAGTCGTAATGGTTAGGAAAGGTGTTCTGCGTTTAGTACTAATGAGGGTATGTTGTATCTCTCACAAGATCTTTCAGCTTCAATTAAGAGGTGCCACTCTAGCCGTCTCTATATTTACACCGAAATCCATCCACGTTTCTCACATCCCTGGAGATTTGTGTGTGGTTTATTTCAATGTTGCAGACACGACCCCCATGAGGGCAAAGCAAAGACTTCTGGGATTTGATGTTCCATTAGCAGGTTTGTTTCTAGCGTGGCCTACCTTCACCAGAGGAGGTTTCTCCACCCGAGGAGGGTTTGCACGGTGCTGGGAGAGCAGGAAGGGGGTGTTGTAGATGGGGGACGTTACGGGAGCCTCTGAGGGGGGGAGGTGGGGACCTCGCTGAGCGGAGGAGTAGCGTAGCGACAGAGGTCGGAGGTCACGTTCCAGCCTGGCGTGGGACGACACGCTGTTGCTCCGGCTGCCCAGCTGAGACGTCTCGGTGGAGGAGGGGCGGCTGGAGCTGTACTGTAAACACAACACACACAGGGGTCAGAGGTCACACACAGGGGTCAGAGGTCACACACAAGGGTCAGAGGTCAGGGGCAAGTATTGCTAGGCAGTGTGGGATTGTGGGTAGTTTGGGTATAGCTGTACTGTAAACACAACACACACAGGGGTCAGAGGTCAGGGGCGTTTATTGCGGGTAGTCTGGGTATAGCTGTACTGTCAACACAACACACACACAGGGGTCAGGGGCATGTATTGCTAGTGAGTGTGGGATTGTGGGTAGTTTGGGTATAGCTGTACTGTAAACACAACACACACACACAGGGGTCAGGGGTCAGGGACTGTCTTGCTAGGGAGTGTGGGATTGTGGGTAATCTGAGTGTAGCTATACTGTTAACACAACACACAAAGGTCAGAGGTTTACCTGCATAGGTCCACTAGGGTGAGTGTTCTCACGAGTGGTCTGGGTATTGTGAACGAGCAAGAGTTCAAAACACACCAAGTTGAACTCAGGTGATCCTGTTAAGTGATTGCTAAAAATCCGTCACCCAAAGAGCTCTTAAGAGAATTTAGCAGATGAGAATACAGCAGGAGAGTCTTGTCTTGTTTTGAACGGCGCCCAACGTCAAGCCTGGTATTACTGTCTGTCAGACAGGCAGGCCGAAGGCTCCATCACGTTAATTAAGGACAGCGATCTTGGGACTCGTACATTAGGGGCGTGTCTTGGTTCAAAGCCTTCTCCGCTATAAGCTAATTGGATGGGCGGCTAGCCCACGTTACGGTCGTCTGCCTCACAAAGTCAAGGTCCCGATAGCTCGCGGTACAGAATACAAGACTACCAAGTTATCTAAGGACTTTGCTGACTACGCAGATAACTGCTCCACTTTCCTTTCAAGTTCAGAAGTTATCTTTACGACTGAAATGTTGTTTTTTTTGAGAGAGGAATGAGATGGCTAACTTTAAAGGTTTTTTGTTATCTCTCAGTGGAGCGCTGTGAGCTGGGCGTGTGTTCAACAGTATGGACTGTTGTGTTTTAGGTCTCTGTTAATTATTAACATCTGGAACAGAAACTGCCTCCCTCTTCTCTGCTGGGCCGAACCAGAACAAACACACACTAGCTGCAAACGAACGCTACATTAGCAATTCTACCTGATATAGGTTGCATTAGCAAATTCTACATTAGCAATGCTACATTATTTCAGCTACGCCAGCAATGCTATTTGACATAATCAATGCTGCATTACCGTAGCTACATTAGCAGCCATTAGCATTAGCAGCCATTAGTCACTGGCGGAAACTTACTCGAAGCGGCTCTGTGTAGCCGGGGGAGAGGGGGTCGTCTTCCGGTCTCGGAAACTGAAGGTGGTGGGAGCCACGCACGCTATGTGATTGGCTGACACTCAGAGATCCGCCACGCCCCCGCTGGCTGCTCTCGCTCCACCTGTCGAACTCCGGAACCTTCAGAACAGAGAACGGTTAGCGGGTGGTTAAACGTTCCAAGTCACTTTCTAGCCCAGGGGTGTCAAACCCTGGTCCTCGAGGGCCGCTGTCCTGAAGGTTTTCGGTGTTTCCGTTTCAGCACATCTTATCTAATAATGGATCGTTATCAAGCTTCTTGATAACGATCCATTATTAGAATCACCGAAAACTCTCAGGACAGCGGCCCTCGAGGACCGGAGTTCGACATTTATGTTCTAGCTTATCCTGCTTGTAGCATCAACGGTGATCAATGTACAACACACAACCGATATGGACATTATTTGAGCACGAAAAAAGCACGAAAACTGGCCTTAAATCGTGACATAGCATGTCAATTTAAATCTATATATGATTTAATACAACTTTTTGTTGTTTAAGACTGCGAACCGTAGCTAGGAAAAAAGCAAGACCAGGTTAGCCTACTCATTGGTCAAAACAATTAAATGTTGATTTATGAGGCGGTTATTCACGATTTTCTGTCTCCTTATCAGTCAACCACACCACTCGCCCTATTCAATAGATATGGATTTTCCGTCCACAATGAACCACGTCTTTGATTATATTATCTAACTTTTTTCAGGGAGGAGGTAGCGAACAGTGCAGAGGGCGAAAGGGGGAAACGAAGGTGTGTTTTTTTTTTTACCTCTCTGTGCGTGGGCGTGTAGATGATGTCGTATACTGGGGGCGGCGGACTGAGAACAGGGACATCTGCTGCTTTAAAGTACTGGATCCAGTCACAGAACTCGGTCTGCGACCGGCAGGACACCACGATCGGATTGATTAGCTTTCCTGAGGAGACACAGGAAGTACATTTAGGGTCAGTTGATCGCCAGAGTGTGTCACGGTTCGATATCAATTTACTGCTTTTAAAGCCTGTCCCTTCATAGGCTCGTAAAAGCTATTACACAGATTTTTTTATGTGAAGTATTCTCAAAACAGTTTGCTTGTGAAACGGAAGTTGTAATAAAAAAGAAGATAAATACACGAAACTAAATGTAAATTCACATGGTAAGATGAAACACTGAAGTTATTATGTGAAGGGTAGTTACACGAACATAAAAATAGCTTTTGAAAAATGACGAAATTACATTTTTAAATGAAGGGCTGGGTGATCCTTTACTTACCCTCAATCATGAAGGTGTTGGGCTTCACATCCTGACAGGGAGTGGTCACTGTGATCATGTTGAGTGGAAGTTTACCCTGCAGTGACACACACACACACACACACACACACACACACACAGACACACACACACACACACACACACACACACACACACACACACACACACTGTTATGACGCAAAGAAGACGTGAATGAGCAGCTAATTGTGATTTTTGTGGAGATGATATCTTTCAGGCGGTATGTTAAACACTGAGTAATCCAGGTAGAGAGGTCATACTGGGGTTAACACCTGTGAACAGACTACAGCTGTTACTGCCGTCTCTTAACACAAACACAATATGATACTAAACACAGAAGGTTGAAATCCATTTAATTCCACAGATTTAAGTACCACTCACGATCTTAGACCCAAAACGAATGTCATCAAGGAAATATGACCTGGGTCATTCGCTGGCTAAAAGTTTGCAAACTTTTTTTCCCCCCCATCGAAAGAGATTAGTCATTTTGTTTGTTTCGTTTCTTTCAAACGGTGGATTTAAGCAACATGAGGTTTTGTTTGTATGTAAAGTGTGGTATCTTTCTTACCTTGTAGAAGAGTCCATCGCTCTCCTCAGACAGGATGATGAGCGTGGCAGGATACATCACTAGGAGCCTCGGAGCTTGTTCCTGAGAACAAACACGTGTTTTCAAGTCAAGTCAAGTTGTGCTTTATTGTCATTCTGCTACATGCGGGGGCATACAGTGGAACGAAATGTCGTGCCTCACAGAACCACGGTGCTACATAAATACAGGAATAAGTCAAATATATATATATATATATATATAAATTCCTATACATAAACTAAAAAATACAAACTATACGAATTCTTCAGTCAGCACACACGCTGTCATCCACTGCAGGGTTCAGAGGGGGGCTATTGAACGTGCAAACTCACGTTCTGGGGTCACATGCTCTAATTGCTGTGCTTCACTGATCACAAATCATGCAGAGACCGTTCATTCACAACGAAGATGCACCGTCGTTGAAACAGATAGAGAGAGAGAGAGGGAGAGGAGAGAGAGAGAGAGAGAGAGAGGGGGAGAGAGAGAGAAAGAGAAAGAGGGAGAGAGAGAGAGAGAGAGAGAGGGAGAGAGAGAGAGAAACAGGTATCGCAGGCTAAGTATCGGTGCATTTTACATGTGGAGACCAGCTTTGCTGATAGAGCAGAAGTGTGCTCCATGTGGAGACTAGATTCCTCTGGCAGAGCAGAAGTGTGCTCCATGTGGAGACTAGATTCCTCTGGCAGAACAGAAGTGTGCTCCATGTGGAGACTAGATTCCTCTGGCAGAGCAGAAGTGTGCTCCATGTGGAGACTAGATTCCTCTGGCAGAGCAGAAGTGTGCTCCATGTGGAGACTAGCCTCCTCTGGCAGAGCACAGGTGTGTGTTACAGTGTTCTGCTGCTCACTGCATGAGGGTGTGTCAGACAGGACAGCTGACATCCCAGCTGAGAAGTGAAACATGTTACTGCACGAGCAGAGAAACTGCATCTCGCACGCCCCTTTTACGATCTCTCTCTCCCTCCCACGCCAAGATGGGCACGCTGGCTCTTCTCACGCTGGCTTCGTGGGCGCAGCCATCGCAGCCATCGCAGGTGGTGGTGTGAGCAGCGTGTTTTCATTGGGCTCCTGTTTAATGGTCTAGTTAGCTGTTTTGGGCTAACGTCTTTTTTTGGGCTAACGTCTTTTTTTGGCTTAGCCTAGCCTCTCATTGTCCAATCGCGGTCGTTTGATCTTTGTTTTCTCATAGGTGACTGTGAGAGTGTTTGGAGATAATGGAGTTATCTGTCGTAAGGTGATGGCTTGTAAAGTTTCCATCCACCAAGCCTGAGAGGATAACAACAATTCCTTACATTCTGGTGAAGTCACCTGTATGTTGTGCAATCTGGGATGTCCAGTATGAGTCAGACTAAAGTGTTATGTGTAAGTCTTGTTTTTTTTGCGTGTTCTAAAATCCCCTTTTAGTGTGTGTGTCGTAACAATCCACTGTAGAATTCCAGTAGCCGTTGGAACAGATAGACTCTTGATTAGCCTACGTGATATATGCAGTTC
This sequence comes from Plecoglossus altivelis, assembly GCA_036571765.1. NCBI lineage: Eukaryota > Metazoa > Chordata > Actinopteri > Osmeriformes > Plecoglossidae > Plecoglossus > Plecoglossus altivelis. Next base: position 2,221,856 of record BROE01000021.1, on the reverse strand, counting down.
TCTCGTGAGCCACAGGGTGTGCTGCGCAGCAAATACGCTTGTGTGTGCATTCGAAACGCCTCACTTCCTGTGTGGTGCTTGAGCCTTACCTGGCAGGGCAGGTGCTGTAGGCGGACCTTAGTGACGTAGGTGATGGTGCCCAGACTCTCTCTCTGGGAACCCTCCCATTCGTAGATGGGTTCCCTGCTGATGGAGTTCCTCAGCTCCTCTCGGTTCTCCTGGCTCACCTCCGGGTTCTGTCGGGAACAAGAGGGGTTAGATTGATGACCGGGGCAGTTAAATCCGTGACAAGCCCGGTTAGATCAGTCACAAAGGAGCGGTTAGATCGGTGACCACGAAGGTTAGATAGGTTCGTTCATGTGATTTTAAGTGTTAGTAGAGTAGTGGAACATATCCAGCGTCTCTCCAGGGATACATAAGACTGAAGGATAGTTTAGTTCCTATTTGGGAGCACGAACCTCTTTAGATAGCCTGTTTGTAACCATGTCTAGAATAACCATTCCCAACTGATTCATTCACGTAATTAATGGCATACCCAATCTTTTCCGCTTTGCGGCCCAACAGGTTAGTTCAGGTAACTGGTGGGTAATATAGGCCACAAAGTGTCCATAAAGCCACAGTAAACACAGTCAGTAGAGAGATAACCTGCCATCACAACCAAGCCAGAACTAGAACTTCTGGTGAAGTTGGAAACGTGTCTTTAAACGACCAGAACAACTTGTTGACCCGTATCTATTGTTCTTTTACTAACCCTAAACTCGGCCCGCGGGTTTGGAACCGTTCGTCTAGAACAAGTCAATTCAAAATAACGTTTATCGAAGAGCACCGAGTGTCAGTTGTTTATCGTAGAGCACCAAGTGTCAGTTGTTTATCAAAGAGCACCGAGTGTCAGTTGTTTATCGTAGAGCACCAAGTGTCAGTTGTTTATCAAAGAGCACCAAGTGTCAGTTGTTTATCGTAGAGCACCAAGTGTCAGTTGTTTATCAAAGAGCACCAAGTGTCAGTAGTTTATCGAAGAGCACCAAGTGTCAGTAGTTTATCAAAGAGCACCAAGTGTCAGTAGTTTATCGAAGAGCACCAAGTGTCAGTAGTTTATCGAAGAGCACCAAGTGTCAGTAGTTTATCGAAGAGCACCAAGTGTCATTAGTTTATCGAAGAGCACCAAGTGTCAGTAGTTTATCAAAGAGCACCAAGTGTCAGTTGTTTATCGAAGAGCACCGAGTGTCAGTAGTTTATCGAAGAGCACCAAGTGTCAGTAGTTTATCGAAGAGCACCGAGTGTCAGTCGAGTCTTTAGGACCGTAAACAAGAACAAGTTGCATCAGCATTGCAGAGCTGTGACATCATCTCCCATGTGTGCAGGTTTGATCCGGTTGGAACAGGGCAGCATGTGGTCCAGTCTACACCTGCCTGTTCATCCCTATTGTTCCCCCCCCCTTGTTTATCAAAGAGCACCAAGTGTCAGTTGTTTATCGTAGAGCACCAAGTGTCAGTTGTTTATCGTAGAGCACCAAGTGTCAGTTGTTTATCGAAGAGCACCGAGTGTCAGTTGTTTATCGAAGAGCACCGAGTGTCAGTTGTTTATCGAAGAGCACCGAGTGTCAGTTGTTTATCGAAGAGCACCGAGTGTCAGTTGTTTATCGAAGAGCACCGAGTGTCAGTTGTTTATCGAAGAGCACCGAGTGTCAGTTGTTTATCGAAGAGCACCGAGTGTCAGTTGTTTATCGAAGAGCACCGAGTGTCAGTTGTTTATCGAAGAGCACCGAGTGTCAGTAGTTTATCGAAGAGCACCAAGTGTCAGTAGTTTATCGAAGAGCACCGAGTGTCAGTCGAGTCTTTAGGACCGTAAACAAGAACAAGTTGCATCAGCATTGCAGAGCTGTGACATCATCTCCCATGTGTGCAGGTTTGATCCGGTTGGAACAGGGCAGCATGTGTGTCCGTTCTACACCTGTGCATGTTCATGTAGTTCCCTATCTCGTCTCGTCTCCCCTTTCCCCCTGCGCTCCTCCTCTCCTCCACCGTACAGATGCAGAGGTTAAGACAGGCTGAGGTTGTGGTCATGCTCACATGGCCAAAGCTACTCACCAGTCTCCACCCTTCTGGGAAAGACTGATTACCTAAGTGAGTCAGTGCCTCTCTTCCTCTTGTCAGGTTCTAACAGAAGGTTCTAGAACTGGCATGGGAAACTCCGCCCCTCTAATCCAGGTGATTAGACCACGATGCCACGCCCAATGCATTACTAAGATGGATTTGTTTTTGTTTTTTTGGGTGGGAATTAGGTCACATGACTTGGCTTGATTTTTGCCGTTGGGTTTTGATGCAAGAGTAGTCACACCGCAAATGACAAGGGACTCGGTCGGATCACACCCGCTTATCCATGGTCCTGTCAATCATTCCTGCCTCAATTTAAATGAAAGGATTTTTAGTCCAGATTCCAGCAATACTTCTTCACAAGCTTTGGTCACAGGAAGCCTATCAGTTTGAAGGAAGTTGTTTAAAAAAAAGAGATAAATTAGGGGGCCAATTTTTCATGCTTTTTTTGGAACAGTTTGTAAGTCAAGTGTGACAGGAAAGACAAGGAGAGAGAGGAGGATCCTTGCCATGAAGAGCCCTGGGTGGATTCGAACCGTGATCCCAAACAGACGTCCTTACCTTGACCCTGGTGTAGGTCTCAGCAGCAATGGCGGTCCCACCGTTGGCCTCGATCTGTTCGCGAAGCATCTCAAACCACATATCCATCTCATCCTGGTCGGCACAGTAGACTATAATGGGGTTCAGACTGACACCTGGGGAGGGGGGGAGGGGGGTCAGAGGTCAGAGACAAGGGTTGTCAGGACTTCCTACTCAAACGTTTTTTTGCTTACTCATAATAAATACACAAACATTTTTCCAAACATTATCATCCACTTTAGCTCTATACAATCCTTTGGTAAAGACACACTATTCCACTGGAGGAACGACACGAAAGTAAAGTCTGGCATGTTATGTCACTGCCACGCATTCAGGGTCAACTAGATGTTTGATCATGCATCACACCCTCATATAACCTCACAACTCTGCAGCCTAGTACAGAGTGCAAGCCCGTGGGCCAGGCCCTGCCCCAACCCCAGGCCCTGCCCCAACCCCAGGTCCTGCCCCAACCCCAACCCCTGCCCCAACCCCAGGTCCAGCCCCAACCCCAGGCCCTGCCCCAACCCCAGGCCCTGCCCCAACCCCAGGTCCAGCCCCAACCCCAGGTCCTGCGGTCTCCTGAACACCAGCCACTCCCTCTGACCGCCTCCTCCTGCAGGAATGCTCAGGACCAGAGGAGGTGAATAGAGCTGGAATCTCCCTTTATCTTCCCCACACATACCAGAGGTAAACAGTACAGATAAACTCTTTTCATTCCTGCCTCTGGGCTTTGTCGTTGCCAGACACCATAGCCAGCTGACTGGGCTCTGCCACCCTGGTCTCATTCAGACCAACTCTCTATTCATCAGAGGGGCCTCAGGGTTTATGCCACGATACGACAGGGGGTCAGTACTCTACTGACTGTTCTGCACAGTTCAGACGAGGGGGAGACTGGAGAACAGTCAAACAATCGTTGAGGCCTTTTTTTGCCTTTTGGTTGAAAGCTTTACTTTATCTAGTCAACGTAGTGGTTCTGATATTGTTTGATGTCAACTGTTATATTATCGACTGTCATCTGATGCCATTAGCAAGTTGCTGGGGCGGAAGGTAGCTTTGGAATCTTGACTCTTCAAGAACTCGGAACGCTAACATTCTAGAACCTTCACCTGAGCCTTCCGGGGCTGCACCCGTGTCACAGAAAGAGAGAGAGAAAGTTCAGCACAGCTGACTCATCTCCAGGGCAACAGTGAGATATGTGCTGTGCGTTTCACAGAGATATCGCTGTGAACAATCTCTCAGTTGACTCACGGTTTTGTCATGCTAGGTCTACACATGTGTTTCCTGTCAGTACTACCTCCCTCAAGGTAAACACAAGCTCTCCCAGGACAGGAAAAGTGTTTGTAATGTAATGTATTATACCAAAATATGAAAGAAATGTTAGTCTAGCGGCAAATATCAGTCGACTGTATTTTGGTTCCTTCTAAGAAAGTCAACATTTTGACAGCCGAGAGCACTCCGATTTTCATACATGTGGAGAAGATCGTGTATAAAGATTTTGGCTTTCCATACTTACAGGGACTGGAAATATTCAAACATGTTCTCTATGTCTTCAAATGTGTGGCTACAGTCTTTATCTCTCTCTACCAAAGACCAACTAACCAGGGTTCAGTCCTCAAACACAACTCTGCACTCACTAAGATGAATATGACCAGTAGTTGTAGTTAATCGTTAACAAATACGTATTATTATAAGGTCAAGTATTAAAGTTAAGTTTAAAATCGAAAGGCTCTAAGACTAATGGGAATCAAATCCTCCTCACTGCACCATGACATATTATATTTATAGTTTATAATTTAGCAGACTCTTTCCCCCAGAGAACCAAAGCCTAAAGTGATTCATAGAAAGCACCGCTGAAACCCCTCCAGTCCGAAGTAGTCCGGTCAAACCACTGCAGGAATCGGAGCAGCCACAGGAATGCGTTGTGCATTATTAGCAGTGAAACGTCTTAAAGAAGGATCCAGCCGTCGCCTTTCGACAGCTGGCCTGCTCTGGGAGCACCTGCTCTCCCTACAAGTGAAGGAGCCTTCAAGCTTGGCTTGCCTTCCCACCCCCTCCACCCCTCCACCCCGCGACCCCTCGACCCAAGGGGCTAAGAGGGGGCGACTCTAGTTAGTCCTGGGATGGATGAGTGGAGGTGAAGAGGGTCGCGGTGCTTTTGAATCGGAGGAATGCGTCCACACAGGAAGCAGGAGCAGCGTGGGAGGGGTGGCGTGGGGTTTGGGGGGGGGAGGGGGGGATGTGTCCGAGAGGGGAGAAGGAAGGAGGGAAAGTGGTCGACAAGAGTTTAGAGATTCTGGAGGGGAGGAAGGGAGGGAGGGATGGGGGGAGGGATGGGAAGGGAAGGGGGAAAGGGAGAGCAAAGGAAGGGGGGAAGGAAGGGAAGGGAAGGGAGAGGAAGAGCGAGGGAAGGAAGTGGGGGGGGAAGGGAAGGGGGAGAGGGAGAGGGAGAGCGAAGGAAGGGGGGAGGGATGGTAAGGGAAGGGAGAGAGGGAGAGGGAGGGAGGGAACATTGAAAAGAGATAGATTGCAAATATCTTTGAACTGAAGAACCAAGGTTTTACTTGAAATGAATGACTAAAACCTGAGAGGTTCCTAGTTCCCAAGATGTTGAAGAACAAGAATCCTGTGAGATCTTGTTCTCGTTCCGATTTGATGTTGATTTATGAGCTGACATCATCGTACTATTAAACAGAACGACAGACAGCTGGACGTCTGCCTGGAACGCTGCAACCTTTCACTCTTTCAGAACGTGCTCATTTAGCAGACGTTGTTCTTCCAAAGCCACACGCAGAAGAGCGGGTTCGAACCTGCGATCTCTGAGTCAAATGCTCTACCCGCTAAGCTGTCTGCTGAGTCTCTACTCACCGTTGACCTGGAAGGAGAACTCTTGAGGCAACTGTTTGCAGATGCTCAGTTCTTTCAGTGGAAGGGTTCCCTGTGAACAAAACACAAACATGTCAACGTGTGCGTTTGATAAACAGCCAGTTTGTCAGTTGTCTCACCTCAGTCCTTTAAATAACCCGAGGATTGTAAAGTCTCCTGTCTCGCTGCACCTGACATGACTGATGATGATCCGCTCGTATTCAGACGAGTTAAAAGGAGTTAAACAGACGTCAATCAGCTCTGCCACTATGACTAACTCAGACATTTGTCGTCATCCGTCCTGTGACTAATTAAATATGGTAGATTTAACTGCTCGTCTGTCTGTTCTGACAAAGTCCGAGTCGTCCAGCCACAGACTCTGTAACAGCAGTGATTAACAACGGCCTAGACTTTTATGGATTAAGACTCACACACAGTTTGTTTACTAACACTCAGCTGGTTGGCAGGGGATCGGACACATTCAGACTTTCACAGAGATGATGAAACAGAAAAGCTCACCTGATATGTGAGTCCGGTCGTGTTGTTTGAGACAAAGTGAAGGTGTGTCTGGAAGAGATCCAGGTAGCAGTCATGCACATCCTGCATAAAGAAGGAGAGAAAGAGAGGGAGGGAGAGAGAGAGGGGGAGAGAAGAGAGAGCGAGAGGGGGGAGGGAGAGAGGGAGGGGAGAGAGGAAGGGGGAGAAGGAGGAGAGGGAGAGAGGGAGGGGAGAGAGGAAAGGGGGGAGAGAGAGCGAGAAAGAGGAGGGGTGGGAGTGGGGGAGTTTGGAGGGAGGGGGTGAGAGAAGGAGAGGGAGGGAGGGAGGGAGGGAGGGAGGGGAAGAGTGAGCGTGAGAAGAGGGGAGAGGGAGGGAGGGAGAGAGAGAGAGGGGGGGAGAGTAAAGGATGGGCAGAAAAAAGGGAGGAAAAGGGGGGGAGAGAAAGAGAGTGATAGAAAGATGAAAAGAGAAAGTGAGAGAGGTTATGAAAAGGTCATGGAACAAATCATCCAAACTAATCTATGAGGGCATGATTGTCTTTGAAAAGAAAGTTAGAACACCCTAATCTTTACTTAATCCCATCTATATTACATTCCTCTGATAAGACCAACTGCTTTTTCACTCGACGAGGCTGTTTGTTTTTTTTTTACCGAAACCTTTACTTTCCCGTCTCAAATCTCCAACGAAGTGGACTGTTGACGGTTTATTTTCTAATCAGTCTTGAAAGACCCGATTAAAAAATATATTAAAAACATATAAATGTATTAATTAATTTGCATATTGCCTGCTCCCTGCAAGAATAACCTCCCAGAAATCAAAACCATTTGCCTGTTCAATGTGAAAACAAATCCTTTTGCAACACCTGTGCATCCAGGTGGCTCATCGTAAACTGAACACAGTGTCAACCTGCAGGATCCTGAGTCACCATCCATGAAAGCTTTCGCGTTCCTGTTTGAACTTTGATTAAGTGAGACCTTCCCATATTTCTCAAGGAACCGCTAGATAAGATCGATAGTCACTTCCTCAGTCCTGAATCCTCGTCATTCTCTGCAGTTCATCTTCCCAAACAGCCATCATCATTGTACTTTAGCCGAGACACAAAACAACCTCCTTCTGTTACGATGGCGTCATAGAGGTGTTGCGCAAGACTGCGGAGCCTGTTGTCTTGTGAATCTGTCTTCCTCTCCAGCGTGAACCAGTTCCCACGATCAAGAGATGATCTGTTGGTGGGCTCAGCAGTTTCCTTCTCACCCCAAACACACACACACACACACTCACTCGTACGTACGTACACACACACACAAACACACACTCCCTCATACATACACACACACACACACTCACTCTTACACACACACACACACTCACACACACACGCACACACACACACACACACACACTCTCCCTCGTACGTGTACACGCACACAAACACTAACTCACTCGTACGTACACACACACACACACTCCCTCGTACGTATACACACACGCACGCACACACACACACACACACACACACACACACTCACTCGTACGTACACACACACACTCGCACACCAACCCACACCCAGCAACAGCGAGCGTGTCCCAACACAAACCTGGAGTTGATGGTTGGTTAATCACGACTAACCACAAAACGTGGAAGGTAACGTTTTCAGGTGCAACATCCTGTCCCCTGCTCCACCTGCTTGGCTCCTCAAGTCAGACTAACACGAGGCTCCGCTGGGGCCCTGCGCAGGGGCCCTGCGCTGGGGCCCTGCGCTTTGCTAACTCCCCTTTCCTGGATGTTGGGTGGTGGTGGCGGCTGTGATGATATTTCATCATGTACCATTTCTAGGACGTGGTGTCGTACGTACGTTTGTACATCAGGTACTGTACAGCAGGTACGTCATGTACTGTATGTGTGTCAGCCATAAGTCACCGCAAAGTTTTTTTTTTAAAGAACAGTTTGTGCTGTCATAATAGACTCACAGCATGCCTTAAGCTGTTCTGTGTGTATGTAGCTGTAGGTGTGTGTGTGTGTGTGTGTGTGTGTGTGTGTGTGTGTGTGTGTGTGTGTGTGTGTGTGTGTGTGTGTGTGTAGCTGTAGATGTGTGTGTGTGTAGCTGTAGGTGTGTGCATCTGTGTGTGTAGCTGATGGTGTGTGTGTTTGTGTGTGTGTAGCTGCAGGTGCGTGTAGATGTGTAGGTGTGTCTGTGTGTGTGTGTATGTATCTGTAGCTGTGTGTCTGTAGCTTTAGGTGTGTGTGTGTGTGTGTGTATCTGTAGGTGTGTGTATCTCCAGGTGTGCTAACCTGACTGACCTTTGCTGTCGGTTTATTTGAACAGCATATTACATGTGTGTGTGCATGTGTGTATGTGTGTGCATGTGTGTGTGTGTGTGCATGTGTGTGTGTGTGTATGTGTACACACACACAGTCTGCACATGTTTGATCATCTTTCTAGGTTTCATCTAGTGGCTCTTAATTTAACCCGACAGGTTAAAAAAACACCAAAAAAACAAGCCAACCAATCACAGCCAGTCAGGCGAACAAGTCAACCAATCACAGCCAGTCAGGCGAACAAGTCAACCAATCACAGCCAGTCAGGCGAACAAGTCAACCAATCCCTGCCAGTCAGGTGAGCATACCTGGCAGTGGAGGAATCGGAAGCGGACCCTGGAGCTGTGCACCATCCTGCCGTAGTTCTTCACGTTCACGCTGCTCTTCTTCCAGCCGCTGGCTGGATCGTACGGGAACGGAGGCTCCCACTTGATGCTCTCGATGGCCTGCAGGTCTTTAGGAGACATGTCCTGCAGGACGGGGACACGCACACACACACACGCGCACACACACGCACACGCACAAACGCGCACACACACAAGCACACACACGCACACACACGCACACATGCGTACACAAAAACACACACACACATGCACACACACACACACGCACGCACACACGCACACGCACACGCACACACACACACACACACACGCACACACACAGACACACAGATACACACACACACACACACAGACAGACAGACACACACACACACACACACACACACAGACACACAAAGACACAGTTGTTTTAGTCAGACTTGAATGCAAAGTTACATGATTGCAAGTTGATTTGGATGACAAATTACTATGAGCATGTAATTGAACTGAAAAATGTAATTGAACTTAAAAGTAACTGAATTGCAAAGCAACTAATCTACAAAGTAATCGAACTACAACACATTTTTCACTGAGATTCAATTGAACTCTGAAATAACAGAGCACAGGGTAACTGCCCTCCTTCCCCCCCTCTCCCTCCCCCCTGGGGTGACGGAGGTGCTCACCTTGCGCGGGGTGACGGTGCAGAGGATGTTGATGATGCTGTTGGACTTCTCTTGTCCTTCCTGAGGATTTTTCTTCCGGAACAAACGGCTGCTGCTCGCCCCGGGAGAGAGAGAGACAGACACAGTCATAGTTTAGTCATGTGTTTGGCAAAAAAAACACACAAAAAAAACGTTTCCCTTTAACATGCTAGCATCAGCCAAGTCGTTGTGGTAGACACCGCACGCCGCACGCCACCCGCCACCCCCCCTCCCCCCCTCCACCCTTTCCCTAGCGGAAGCACGCGCGGCCGAGCGCTAAGCGATCGCCTGCTGTATTGTTTAACATTTGGCGTCCGGGGCTCGGTCCATGCTGGGATTCTCATAGAGGTCCGGTTACGTCTGAGGAGACTGAAGCGCTGGCATTGTTCGAAGATTCATGACAGTTTAACGAGCGCTTTAAATCATGGTTTGTGTCTCGTAGCGTATACATTGACCACAGCTGCCTTTGTGGCTTTCAGCTTGAATATCACCCCCATTTAAATGAGCTGAACAATTGAGGTTTATGTTTCAGTTGAGTTGAAGGGACGAGGGGTCACATGGCGTTGGGTGGGG